>VXBW01001858.1:33060-190618 GCA_013400375.1 Thinocorus orbignyianus
GCCTTGGCAACCCCCGCGCGGTGACACGGGAAACCGAGTCCCACCCGCCTACAACTCCCAGATGGCGCTGCGGCTCCGCTACCTTCAAACTACAGCTCCCAGCATACCCTGCGGCGCGCACCCCTCGCTCCTTTACGGGCCCCCCGCCGCGGGGGCGGATGGGAGTTGGAGTCCGGGGGAGGGGGCGCCGCCTGGCGGCCGCGGCGCAGGACGCGCAGGGTGTCCTGCCCTCCGGAATCCGCCGGTGCCTCCCCCCGCCGCGCTCCGGAGGCGGCGCCCAATGGGGCTGCGGCCACGTTGTTTCCAAACACGGCAGATGCCGCTCCCCCCACGCCTCACGAAGGAGGCGAGCCCGCCGCGGGGCGAAGGCAGCGCCTTTATTAGGAGAGCGCAGCCACCGAGGCTACCAGCGGAGGGCGCCAAGAGCTCAGCGGCCTGGGGCCGGGCGCAGGGCTTTGCCCCCTCGCTGCCGCCCGCTTTGTGGGTGCGCTGCGGGTGGGCCCCAGCACAGGGCGGGGGAGGCTCCTGGAGGGCCTGTCCTCCAGAGCCCACCCAGGCCACCCTATAATGGGGTGGCCGGGCTGGAGCACCCGAGCGTGCTGCAACCGCCGCGGCGCCCCTGCGGTGCCTCCTGTACAAGCGGGGCAGGAAGAAGCAGACCGGGTGGGCACAGCCCTGCCCCTTACCGATGCTGTGCTAGGCCCAAATCCCGCTCTCCCTCAACCACAGGAAGTGACGCACACCCTCCCATGATGCCCCGCGGCGGCGGCCATTCAAACCCTGGCTGGCAGCCCTCGGCCGTAGAGAAAATGGCGGCGCCTACAGTGTCGGTTGGGCCTGCCCGGGCGGCCTCCCCGCTCCTCATCGCTGAGGCGCCCCCGGGTCGCGGCGCTGACGGCGGGATGAGGCCCCGGCGGAGCGGGGCGGCGGCGGNGTTGAGTGTTTGAGCGGAGAAGCGCCGGGTCTGTCAGCCCCTCCGGGAGTGGAGGGCTCGTAGCTGTGGCCTTAAACGTTACCACAGCTTAATTGGTGAAAAAATTAAGGGCAAAAAACTCCTTTAGGTTAGGTAGTTAAAGGTTTCAACAAGCTACTGTTTATTTCATGTTGTCCTACTTTCTGCTCAAAGTGTGCTAGTATATTTTCTTTGTTCAAAATAACTCTAAGAAAATTATTTGCGTTGTGTGTTTTTTTTTTTCTTCAAGCTGAAGTAATTTTGAAGTAATAACTGATCTTTAAAAGATGGAGTTTCTAATTCTTGTGGGAATTAATCAGTAGTGTGATTCAGTTTCAAGTTGAGCAGCTATAGGGCAGCCTTTTGTCTTTCTCTTGGATCTCTGGATGCAATGTGTGAGTACTTACATCCCTTAAAAAGAGCAGAAAATCCTCTGAACCGCATTTGACTTTTAGGGATGGGATAGGCTCTGCTTTTTGCAGGGTTTATTAGAACTAGTAACAAAATGTACTAATACTGTTTTTTGTTTTCAGGATGGAGATGCGATCAAGAAGCCACCCTCCATGGACCTGGCAAGCAAGAAGTGCCAGCAGGTGCTGGTGGAACTGGAGGGAATGTTGCAGCACTTGGAAGTCATGTTCAGTTTGACACCGGTTCCTCGGGTTCTCATCCTACTTGGAGGCAATGTGATGAGTCCCAAGGAGCTCTACGAGCTCAACCTGGAGGGTATCTATGAGGGCAGCGCTGAGGAGAGCCTGAAAACTGCCTCTTGTGTTCGCAAGCTCTTCCACTCGCTCTTCGTTGCAGATGTCTTCAGTGAACTTAAGGCTCTCCCTGTCATGGGCACCATTGTTATGCTCCAAGGACACCGCGATTGTGGTGCTGATTGGTTCCGTCCCAAACTCAACTACAAGGTGCCGACCCGAGGAAGAAAGCTCACTGTTAACTTGTCCTGTGATGGAGACACCAACATACACGCCTCATCTCCACAGCATGTGACTTCTACCTGGG
This sequence comes from Thinocorus orbignyianus, assembly GCA_013400375.1. NCBI lineage: Eukaryota > Metazoa > Chordata > Aves > Ciconiiformes > Thinocoridae > Thinocorus > Thinocorus orbignyianus. Next base: position 35,024 of record VXBW01001858.1, read on the forward strand.
AGGACTATGTGTGGTTTCAAGCACCTGTGACGCTCAAAGGCTTTTATGAATGACCTGTGCTCTGGAGAACTGTAATGGAATATTGAATAACTTTTGGTGCTGCTTTAAGTGATAATAACTTTATCAGATATAACTGCATATTCTTGTCTGTCTGGGTCTCTTCCCCAGGGCACTTGCTGCCTCTCTGTAGCTGGACTGTGTTCAGCTGTCTTCATCTCCTGGATTTTTGTGGAAAGCAAACGCCCTTTAAGGCACAGTTGCACACAGGATACAGTGATTCTTTAGGGACCCAAGTTGTGTCACGGGAGCTCAATTAGTGTAGTGGGAGTAAAACTTTCCTGCCGTGTACTTGCTGAACTGGCAAATACTGGATACAGTCTTCTCTTTCCTGAATTCTGATGTGGCCGTTTCTCTGGTAATAATTACTGTTATTACCAGTAATCATAGTTTAGGAGTCTAGATAATGTATGTGATTATCATTAATACACTTGGCCTTTACTACAAAGGCAGTAATCACTCTTACCTACCCTGTTCCTGCCAAAGGAGACCTTTCCGTGCAGTCTCACTGGGCTTCCATACTCAAGTGTTTGAGCATCTATTTGATAAAATTAGACTCGCCCCTAACACAATCTTAGTTACTTAATAACAAAGAGTGGGATTTCAGGGCAACTGGGAGGTCTTGTAGCTAGTATGGTCTCCTACTAGTGATTAAGAGAAGTTGAGCAGCCCTGTGGATGCAGGGAAGTACATTTTCACAATTTTTTTTAACTAGCTTTTAATCTAACAGCCCTGACAATCAGATATACAGTTACAATTAAAAGTAAGCAGTTTCTGCTCTAACCTTCTTCAGAGGAAGTTAGGACACCTGCCCCAACGTGCTAGTTTATTCTCACTTAAAAAACCCGACAAAATAGTTTCTTGCTTATTTTTACCTCTTAGAAACATTTTGAGCCTAAGACTCCTTAAATCTGTAGAAGAGGTGAGAGGACTGATCAAATTCAGCACTATCTTTATTGGTCAAATTCCTGTTCTGAGTCAGAATGTACTACCTGGAAGTAGAACTTGAGCCTTTTCTTCTGGCCTGGTGTCTAGTGTAGAGTAGGACCAGGAGAGAAGCCCTTAAGAGCGTCGTGTGTCAGAACCAGGTATCTGCTGGGGTTTGTCTGCAGTCAACCGAGTTCAGATCTGTCATGAGCTTAATAGCTCCACGTGGCTTTATCCCCTTAGAAAAGAAACTTGAACCTTCAGGTTGTGAAGTTGCTTGTGGTTTCTTGCTAGCAAAAGTTGCACGATGGGGCAGTAAAAGTCCTTTGGAAGGAGGGTAAAGTTAAGTAACCCTCTATACCTGGTGCATGTTTTAACTTGGCTGTGTTGGAATGGAATGAGATTATAGGAGGAAATTGGTATTTTTGAACTCGGAGAACACTAGGAATGCTGTCTCTGCCTTATTATCCATTAGCAACTGTTTACAATATGTAGTAACTGCTAAAACTAGCTCTAGGGTAAAAACTGATAGAATGAAGAAAGCTGCCTTATGTGCAGCTGCCCACTTGAATATGTAATCACGGGTCTTTTGAACGAAATAGAACTTGAATGTAGGAGTGTTTGTGCTTAGAAGATCAAAACCCTTCACACCTCTGCCAAAGCTGCTTGCAGTGCATATTTAAGAATGCTGGCACTCAAGTATTTAAAGAAGCTTTTGAACAGAAGCTGAAGTTCTGAGGAAGAAGGGGCCAGTTCCCTTCTGCTCTCTTCCCCAAATGAGTGCAATGTTACTGCATTAAACCTGTTTACATATTCTGTTATACTTGAACTATGGATGCAGCAGTGATACGGTGCCAGGAATGAAAGAAGACAAGATGCTATTTTTCTTTTTTCCTTATGAAGAGCTTTAGAGTTTGATTAACAATTCTAGTATTGTAATCAATATCAAAATAAAATGCTGGTTTCTGTACGTGATTGGATTAGATTTATTTACTCTCTCAAAGGAAAGGTTCTGCTGGTGGCAGAACAGCTGACATACGTAGGGTGTACGTATCTAAACTGCAGTTTCACAGCTGTTCCACCTTTCTGACGAACTGCATGATGTCTTGTGCCAGAAGCTTTGGTTCCTCGAAGGCAGCGAAATGCCCTCCGCGTGGCATGTAAGAGTAAGTGACGATGTTCTTGTACATCTGCTTTGCCCAGACACGTGGTGTGTGTACTAACTCCTGAGGAAAAGCTGCAATCCCCGTGGGAACATGTACTCCAATCCTAGAAAATATTAGTGAACTGCACGTATTGAAAGAAGTTCTGGGGAAAGTCTGTAAAAACCTTCTGACTCTGGTAGCTGTCACAATCTGCTGGAGAACTTTTACCACAGCAACCCATTCTGTGGTCTGTGCTCTGCTGAAGAGCTTCACTTGTGCTTTTATCTCCTTGAGTTTAAGAATGTTATACCCGAAGACGCGTGAGGTAGAGCCAACTTTGCAAACAGTCCAATCTTAAAACGTTTCAGATTTCTAAGCTTACCTTGTTTTGTAGTTTTGAGGTATGTGGCAAGATGCCACACCTCTTGTGAAAGTCAGAAATGAGCTAGCTCATGTTTGCTTTAGAATCCATGGTACCCGCATAACAAGCTACTCTCTCAAGGGGAAAGGTTATTCAATCTACAAAGAAAAAGACGCTCCTATTTATTTGTGTGATCAATCACTTGGAGAATTATGCTTGGCAGCATTTTCCTGGTCAGCCTCTCTTATAGTCATCTTAAAGGGCAGTGGCTGTTAGAAGGTGCTTGGTTTCAAGTACTTCTCTCCAAATTGCTTCCCCAAGTTTGTCCTTAACACTTGCGGTTCTGGTTTATCCACCAGTAAGCCATTTCCTTCCTAATTCGCTTTAAGCTTCTCTTAGAAATGCTCACGATATTCTGTTTTGTGTGTACTGAACTGACAGATTACATTGCTTTGTGAACAGACCTGTGTTTCAGACACAAACAAGACTCAATATACTCTGATAACTTGTCTGAATTGTCTCGGCCACAAGCCACCTTGTGTGAATTACAGGTTCAAAAGAAAAGAAAAGTGGCCATTAGCTACATTTATAAAAAGAAAGTAAGAACTTGAATTTTTCTTGAACTAGTTAAATCTGCTGTTGGAAGCGATCTAAATGTTTATATAGGCAAACATGGTTCAATCTCATTTGCAAATCTGTCTTGCACCTACCACTTCATTACCTGGTGTGAGCATTTAGATGGGGGTCATTGGCGAAGTTCTCCTTGTAGTATCGCACTGAGGACACAATGGAGGATGTCACCCAATAAATCATCACGTTGGTCAAAAGCTCATCAAGAGAGTATTTGCTGTTGAGAAAGATGAAGCATTTCATTGGAAGCTGTTTTTCAAAACTATATTGGGCTCATGCTCTGAAGAACTGTTGTGATTGTTCTCCGCATATTTTCAAGTAGCAAATGAACTGGTACCTGTGTGTGCAGAGCAGAACCGTCTGGCACTGAAGCAGTAGTTTGCAGGCAGTCTGCTCTGAAGTTTAAATTACTGGTCGCATGTAATCTTTCATCCTTAAAATTCAGCTTTTTTTGGCCAGCCTTTTACCTATCTCCTCATTAGTTATCATCACTCATTCTTTTAATGAGTGTTCTCATGGAAAAGCATCTGTTTTCTTACCTTTCCAAGCCTCCATCATCTTTATCCAGAAAAGATTTATGTGTCCAGGTAGAGAATTTCTCCAAAATATATGCAGCAAGCCCCACAGGGGAGTCATTCAGGCCACAACCTAATTCAGGAGAACAGGAGAGCTATTGCAGTCACCTGACATTGCAACACTTGCGTGAAACTTAAACTGGACTTGCATGAATTCTTCAGAGCATTCTTCTATGAGAATTCAGTAGAGCCTGCCTGTGGGGCAGGCTAAAATGTTCTAGCTAGCACATGACCCCAGCTGGAAATGAGCATTTTCTGGGCTGAAAGCTGAGTCTGAACCACTGTAATCAATTTCCATGAACTAGATGCTGAGAAATACCAGTCCTGTTTGCAGCTTGTTACTCATTCAACCTGTACCACATCTTACCTACCACAACCTGTGGTGACTGAAAATACTTTAGCTTTGCTTTAAACCCGCCTAATGAGAACTACACTGGTAACATAGATATTTCTTGAGACTGAGTAGGGGATACATTTTTTTCCCCTATTCATTTTATACATTTCAACATTTTAGCATGCTACAAAATCCCCACTCTTTTTCCTGGTTGGAGAGTCCTAGACTACGTACAACAGTGCTTGTACAGAAGCTGCTTGGTCACTTCAGTCTTCCTTTTCTCCCCTCCCTATATTCTTCAGATTCTAAAATATATTTATGAAACAGAGTAAGCAGGGGTGCAACAGGTTCTGAATATCAGGGATTTAGTGTTCTTAGTCTCAGCCTGCATTCTTTAAGGGTTTGTAAGATTCTGTTAAACCCTGAGGTGGCTGGCATGTCAAAGCGCTAACCGTGACTCATGGATTCTCGCGTATGGCAGCAGCCAAACGAGAGCCCATTGTGATTTTCTTCCTCTACTTAAATTGCTCTGAACTTTGTTGACATCAGTTTTTACTGGCCAGTTTAATCAGCCAGTCAGTTAAATGTTTTTGCAACTCTGCAGTTATCTTTAGATTAAACTAAACCTTGGATAGCTGTCAAATTGTCATTTAACCATTAACTTTTTTCTGTGGAGAAATGAGGGTCATGTTGAAATGTACAGGTGCCAGCACAGATTTTTGTGATACTCTCCCTCCCCTGGAACTTGCTTACTTATTCCTATGCTTGGATTCTCATGTTACTAATATGTGAATGTAATCCTTTTCTTAAGGGAGGTTAATTTCTTTAAGAACATCGGGGGAGGAACCTCAACAAAACTTTTTTGGAAATTAAATATGTTCCATTATTGGATCCACAGCTCTTTGACTCTTCTCTGATTCTTGAAGCATGATTTCCCTGTGATATTATCACCTGTAAATGAGTTCTTCTCTTTAAAATAGTTCTGCTATTTTTCTGATCAGAGACTAGACATACAGGTCTTGGTTTTCCTGCAGCTACCTTCACTGTTCGACTCTTAAAAAAAGAAACAACAAAAAAAATCAACCCCAACCTAGTATCTTGTTTGTCTCCTGTTGTGGTCAGTTCAAGCAATAGACAATGCATTAGTTAATATTTCAGCTTGAGTTTCTTCTTTTCCAGTGAATTGCCGGGATGGGGTGCTATTCATTCTACAGCCTTCACATCTGACACCACTCTGAGACAGTCCACTGCCTTTCCTGATTAGGCATTATTTCTGATCAGGATTATTATAGGGGAATACCCCATAATCCTCATTAGTGAGGACTGATGCAAATAATTTAACTTTTCTGAAATGTCCGTATCTTTCTTCAGAATCCTTACCTACTGGCCTAACTGTGACAGGCTTCTGGCTTTTGAGGTGTTAGGGCAATGTCTACCTTTCTGCAAGTTTCACATTGTACATTGCACTTGCTTATGATATTTTTCTTCTTTCATGCACATTTATTTCTAGGAGTTTCAATTTCATAACTCTGTGCTTTAGTTTAAGAGGCTTTTTGCAAAGGGGTTCTTTCCCCAAGAGAAGTGGCATGCCATTTAAAAGACTTTGAAAAGTGATGTTTGTAGTTTTTTTTTACACTGTTTCTTTTAACTTTCTTTCACACAATTCTCATCCTCATGTCTTGCATTCAGTGAGCAACCATAAGTTTTTATATACCATAAGCTGTTAGTATATACAGTTCACAGTGATACAGAGAAGGTTCGTTACCTGCAGTGTCTGGTTTGGTGGCTTGGATGTGTAAGTAGCCAGACTCTCGCACAAGGTCATATACATTCTTCTGCATGAAAGGGTATATACGTCGAGCATCTTCCCTAGTGAGGCCTACGAGCCATGGTAAGTAAGCACCAAGCATCACAGACAATATCCTTCCCAAGCCTTGCTTGTTGATGAAGACAATATTCAGATGAAGCCCCTTCACAGATCTAAAATTAAGTTAATGGACATATGGTTAAATCAAGCAATTGCCTCTCTCCATCTTTTCTAGAAAATAAGTCTGACTGAAGCTGCGACAGAAGTATTTCACTGAGCAAAATACATAAACCCTTCAGGTTCACCATGGTTGAAAAAAAAAATTGTGGGAATTACAAATAGTACAGCTGGTGCCATCTCCATCCAGCTGTGCCACTGGTATGATGTTAGCTTTAGGCACGCTATTTCTGGATGTGGCATATCCATGCTGGTAGCTCTGGCTGTTGCTCTTGTGTCACTCTGCACAGTAGGTAACAGGCTGTGTTGGATATTTTCTGAAGAGCTTGAGTAGGTCACATGTGCTTTGGGTGCTGGGAAACACAAGCGCAATAGGAACAGCGAGCTACTCAGCCGGCAATCTGACTGCTTTAAGAGCTCTCCCCCTTTATCTCTTCTCTGACCTAAGTGCGATGGGGTTGCTTGCATTTCATTAAATGCTAAACAATCATAGAATCATATAATGGTTTGGGCTGGAAGGGACCTTAAAGATCATCTAGTTCCAACCCTGCTGCCATGGGCAGGGACATATCCCGCTACACCAGGTTGCTCAAAGTCCTGTCTATCCTGGTCTTGAACACCTCCAGGGAAGAGGCACACACAACTTCCCTGGGCAACCTGTTCCAGTGTCTCACCACCCTCACAGGAAAGAATTTCTTCCTAATATTTAATCTAAATCTACCCTCTTTCAGTTCAAAACAGTTACCCCTCATCCTATCACTACATTCCCTCAATAAAGACTCTCTCCACGTCTCTCCTGTAGGCTCCCTTTAGATACTGGAAAGCTGCTATAAGGTCTCCCCAGAGCCTTGCCTTCTCCAGACTGTATAGCCCCAACTCTCTCATCCTGTCTTCATAGGAGAGATGCTCCAGCCCTCTGATCGTTTTCATGGCCCTCTGCTGGACCCACTCCAACAGGTCCATGTCCTGCTTGTGCTGAGGATTCCGGAGCTGGATACACTGCTCCAGGTGGGTTCTCATGAGAGTGGAATAGAGGGGTAGAATCATCTTCCTTGACCTGCTGGCCACACTTCTTTTGATGCAGCCCAGGATGCAGTTGACTTTCTGGGCTGTAAGCTCACATTGCTGGCTCATGTTGAGCTTCTCATCCACCAACACTCTTTAGTCCTTCTCCTCAGGGCTGTTTTCAGCTCACTCTCTGCCCAACTTGTATTTGTGCCTAGGATTCCTGTGACTCAGGGGAAGGACCTTGTACTTAGCCTGGCTGAACTTCAAGAGGTTTGTACAGGTCCACCTCTCAAGTCTGTCCAGGTCCCTCTAGATAGCATCCTTTCCCTTAAGCGTGTCGACTGCACTACACACCTTGGTGTTGTTGGCAAACTTGCTGAGGGTGCACTCGATCCCACTGTTCATGTCTCTGACAAAGACGTTAAACCCCTGAGGAATGCCACTCATCACTGGTTTCCACCTGGACGTTGAGCCATTGACCACAACCCTTTGAGTGTGGCCATGTAGCCAATTCCTTATCCACCACATGGTCTGGTGCCTTTCCAATTTAGAGACCAGGATGTCATGCATGACAGCGTCAAATACTCTGCGTAAGTCCAACTAAATGTCTGTTGCTCTCCCCTTATCTACCAACACTGTAACACCATCGTAAAAGGCCACCAAATTTGTCAGGCATGACTTGCCCTTGGTGAAGCCATGTTGGCTGTCATCAATCACTTCCTTATTTTCCATTTGTCTCAGCAGAGATTCCAGGAGGACCTGCTCCATGATCTTGCCAGGCACAGAGGTGAGACTGTAGTTCCCTAGGTATTCCTTTTTTCCCTTTTTGAAAATGGGGGTTGTGTTTCCCCTTTTCCAGTCAGCGGGAACTTCACCAGACCACCACGACTTCTTAAATATAATAGAAAGCAGCTTAGCAGCTTCATCCACCAGCCTTCTCAGGACCTGTGGATGGATTTCATCAGGTCCCATAGACTTATGTACCTTCAGGTTCCCTAGATGGTCTTGAACCTGATCTCCTACAGTGGGCGACTCTTCATTCTCATAGCCCCTGTTTTTGCATTCTGCAACTTGGGTGGGGTGGTTAGAGCCCTTGCTGGTAAAGACCGAGGTGAAAAAGTCATTCAGTACCTCATCCTTCTCCATATCCTGGGTGACCAGGTCTCCTGTTTCCTTCTGGAGAGGGCCCACAACTTCCCTAGTCTCTTCCCTTTACCTCTAACATATTTAAAGAAGCTTCTATGTCAGGGAGGTCTGAGTTTGATTTCACCAATCTATTTCTTTCTCACACTCCCTGATGCTCTGCAGCCTTTCTACTTCCTCTTTTAGCTCTGCCGCCAGGCTGAGCAGATCTTCTACCTGGTTACACCTCACACAGCTGTAACGCGTTCTATCATCCATTAGCCGTGAGAGGTTAAAGCACTACCTGCAGCCAGAGACCTGGGTGGCTCAATGTTCATCTTGGTGAGTGATGGTAGCAGTTACTCCTTGTTTAAATCTGTTGCTGCTGCTGCTGGCCCTGAGCTTGCCTCATCAGCTGCCCTCGCTCAAGCTGCCAGCTTCCTGTGGGTTCCTGTCCTGCTCTGGCCTTTCCCCATCTCAATAAAAAGCATGGAAAAATGCTCTTTTTGCCACAATCGCTTGACAATGCTGCGGACGTGCGGGCACCGGAGCTGTTTGTCTTGGTGAGTGACCAATGAGCTGCGACGCCACCTTCTAAGGAAGGCATTGTCTTTCTTTTCTGATCAGTCTCAACTCTGCATTTTAGATTGGAAAGTCCTGTACTTCGTGGTACTGTTCAGCTGCTGAAAGATCGAGCTCCTGCCTTCCTTCTCTCCCCACTGATTTTAAATTTCTCTCCTCACTGATTTAGAATGCTGATCTGCCTTGAATCAGAATGCAGCAACGTGTACTTCTGCAGCTAGTGGAAGAGAAGGTGAACAGCACTGAAATTCAGGAAGCCTGAGAACAGGGCCACTATCAATGCAAAGCATATGAATACAACTGAATACACAGGGGTGGGGATGTCCTTGGAAAGAACAAAGCAGAAGGGGATGAGAGGCAGGGGAAAGGGAAGGCAGGACCAGGACTGTGGATTCAGAAGATGGGGTAAGAACAGGAGGCATCTTTTCTGCACTGATTCTCTTTACTACTCACTGTGGCAGCATCTGGGCCATATTTGTGGTAATACGAGATCCCCAGTCTCCTCCCTGTAGGTAGTATTGCTTGAAGCCCAACCTGTTCATCAGCTTATGAAATATCCGAGCGGTTGCTACGCTGTCAAAGCCTGTAGGTAAGGAAAAACACTTGACGGGAGACCTGTTTTTCCTAGCATTCATACCCTGGCCAAAGGCTGTGGCCTGACAGAGGCACGTGAGTGTGCTACTGTGTGAAGGCACAGTGTGCTATGCTGCTCTGCCTCACTCCTTGGCACTAGAGTGAACACAAGATGATGGAAATTCAGTGGAAAATGGAAAAAGTGGAAAGTAGGCTTAGCTTCCAGCTACTGTGACCTTTCAGATCTCCACAGCCAACCCTACAATCTCACCCATGTGGGTGTTAGTGCAGAGCGCCAAGCACCTGCATTCAAAAACTGCAGTGCCCAGGGGCCCAGGGATGGCTGAGGTGTTACTCCAAAAACTTTGTGATTCTTGGAGAGCCTTTCCATTGCTTACCTTTCTGGTGTGGTGCCTCTGAGAAGCCATAGCCTGGGATGGATGGGCAGATGACCTCAAACACCACATCACCCTCATTCAGGCCATGCTTAGCTGGCTCCGTGAGCAGAGGGATGATCTTGTAGAACTCATAGAAGGAGCCTGGCCAGCCGTGGACCATCAGCAGAGGTTGAACAGCTTTACCGTGAGGGACATAGGAGGGCTTCACATGTATAAAATGGATTTCGATCCCTGCCATACATCCAAGATACATAAATTAAAGCTCTATTTCTATCACAGTCTCTGCTTTCTATTCTGAAGAAGAAAGGGTGGCGCGTTGTAGTTAGCCTTCACGGTAGAAGTTACACAATCAACCCACAGCAAGAAGATGTCTAGCTGAAAGGGGATGCCTGGTATCAGACCTACATCTCATCTTTATCATACATTCAGAGGTATTGATCCCAGCCCCAGATATTTGGGTCAGAGGAGATTGACCATCCATCTCCTGAGAAACTGGTCTCTCAATATGTATGTACAGCTGCACTTAGTAGCATAATGCAGGTAAGACACATGCAAAAACATGACAAAATTACAAAATATGGGGGTGATAAGAAGAGAAACATGAAAAACTTAAGTGCAAGGCAGAAGCTTAATCTGCAGATCACTTACCTAAAGTCTGGCTAACTTCACCTGGCTAAACTGTGTGGTGGGAGGAACTTTAGCCGCAGAGTCTGAGTAAATTTTGCAGTTTTCAAAGGTGGCTTCAAGGCAATAGCAGAAGAAAACCTCACCATTCGTTAGTGCAGGTTCAGAGCCAGATAAAGCCCATCTTGAGACAGACCTAATCTTATTGCGACTGTGTAATGGTCTTAATCCATAGAAGGTTATTAATAATATAGCCTCCACTAGTGACTCATGTCACTAAGCTGTCATGAATACTGTTATCTTAAATACTGTAACCTCTGAAATCCTTCCCTTCCATCCATGTGTTTCAGAAAGAGACCTGCTCAAGCCACAGAGACCCCCTCACCTTCAATAGTGGTTTGGAAATGGGGATATTTGTTCAGGACTTCCACTTGCTTGCGCCAGTCAAATTGGTTCCTCCAGTAGGCCATCACCTTCTTCAGGTAGTTGGAGTTGAAGCCGTAGTTGAAGGCGGCCCCTTCCAGTGGTGGTGCGTAGCGGGCCTGGTCCAGGCGGCGGTGCAGGTCCTGCAGAAGGGAGCCCTTCTTGCCAGGCTGGCCAGTTGCCTGTGCTGGCTAGTAGCTGCTTTGCTGGCTTTTATACTGCTATCTGGGACATGACAAGCCTTCCTGAAGCAGTGGCATGTCCCCTGAATCATTTATGTGGGGAATTTATTTTTTTACTAGGGCACCCAGGAGTACTACTCTTGCCTTGCTGCTAACTTGCTTTAGGATTTTTGGCACTAGGAGCTTGCTGGCACTGCTGGCTGGGAGAAGAATAAGAAGATCAGACTGAGCTGCTGACCACTAATTAGCCAGGTAATTAGGGACAGGCATGTAGGGACAGAGGTGCTACGACTCAGTCAAAACCCTGTCCCTCTTCACCCTTCCAGCCATTCCCTGCCGTGGAAGTCCCTCAGTCCTGCCCCAGTGGTGCCACTGCTATCCTGATGCCCTCCCACCCTGCTCCACTGTCCACAGACACACTGTCACAGTCTGCTGCTCAAAGCGTGGCCTTTCCTTAGGAGCAGAGGAGCAGCCCCAGGTTGCATGGAGGGTCTGTGGTCTCAGAAAGTCTTTATGGAACATTGCAATGAGTGTGATCTCAAATCCCATTCATAAAGGGCAGCGAGCCAGAGCATCAGGTAATGGTGCTAGGTAGCTGCACTGGTGTAAATGCCCTACTGCCACCCCCAAGACATCACATCAAAGCAGTAAGGTGGGTGATGGATTGCCTCCACCTTGCAGCTTTCTGCTCCTCCCTACATCCAAGCTACCAGTACCTCAATTTCTTTGTCAGATGTTTCAATCTTGAAGGGACGGATACTCTCATCTTCTTTCACTTTTAGGGGTCTTTCACCTGAGCCCCACCATCCATCACCCATTTCAAGAGTCTTGATCTTGTGCCTAGATCTCAGCCAGAAAACCAGGACCCCTCCAACCCCCAGGGCAGCTGCAGGGACCAGGATTGCATTCTTCTGAGAATATTCAAAAGACCTGAGGAGGCATAAAATTGTTTATGTTCAATGTGGGAAAGTAACGGGAGATAAGTGAGGAGGACGGTAAACACTATAGTAACTTGCACATGGGGTGTGGAAATCACATATATCATACTAATTGTTGTTTAGTCTTATGTGTTTGACAAGCAGAACACCTGGACTTAAGCAATGTAGGCCTGTGATGGACCCAGGGGCACCTTACTGAACATGCCCAAGATTCCTGCCCTGCTGATGAAGAAGATCAAAGCACAGTGAAAGCTATGCCTGCTTGAACCTTTGAAATGCAGGTAAGAACAGCAAATCTGAGCTCTCGCTCTCTCATTCTCTTGCTAACAAGGGCTGCTGCTTTGGAGATTCCCCAATCCATGAGGTAGTGAGATTAAATTTGTTCTCTGCCTTTCATTCACGGTTTTGTAGTTGTCCCTGCATCCTGCCTGCACTGGCTCACACATTCAACAACAGAAGTGTGAAGGATAGAGAGACTACGCTAAGGCTTGTATTCACATCAGTTGGGCCTGAGCAGTAACAAATACCTACAAATCCCATAGATTTGGGAAGGGCTGGGTTTTTTTGTTATTTTGAAGATCACAGGCAAGATTCGGGGCAGGTTTACATCTACCAGTGCTTCTTAGGGACATCAAGTCCTTGCTGATCAGGACTTGCTGATCACAAGACTTCCTTGTCCCTCTGCTTGTGTCCTGGGAAACGGGTCAATATGATATTGGCCAGTCTATTTTAAGGCAGGTGCTGGACTGAATGGGATAATAGAGGCTGGACTCCTCCAGGAATAAAAACTGCACAGACAGAATGGGCTGAGGAGCAGAGTCAAGGGTCTTCAGCTGCTGGAGAGAGCTGGATGTGCCCCTCTTGGCAGTGCTTTATACAGAGCTCCCCTACAGATTCAGTCATCTTTAGGGTAGCACTGGCCCTTCACCATAGCTTTCCATGGGTAAGGGCCATTGTCTGCCTGGCACCCCTACTTCTGCTCTAAACAGCAAGGTTTCACACTTTTTTGAGGTGTGGAAGCTAAGTCATCAGAGGTGGGTTTAACAGACATATGCAGTTTGTTTCAAAACTGTTCAAACGCTTGTGCAATCATCCTAAACGTAGTGTACCTTCCCATCCCTCTGACCTGTGCCTCAAGCTCTCCAGCTTTCCTTGGGGATTAGTGAGGTGTCTGGGGCTTTTGCAGGGGGCTGCAAGGGGACTGTGAAGGAAGATTTTGTTGTTGTCATTCAGGGTAAGGGAGAGACTATACTGTGCCCCAACTCATCTGCTAATGAAAAGTGAAGGCCTCAGCACAGAGCAGCTATTTCACTCACCTGATCCGGGACGAGATGGTCTCCCTGCAAAGTGGGAAAAAAAATATAAAAGAAAATCCTTATAGTCTGATAGTGTTATCTGAATGATACCAACCCTTGGGGATGGGGCAAAGAATGTCACCTGCCAGCACCATTTACTGCTCAGCCATGGGATCATTAGCTGTTTAGCCACCCAGCAACATCATCCATTACTCTTCCTACTTTTTGGATGGGACGGAAGGCAGGGGCTCAGAGCACTGCCTCGGCACAAAGAGGCAGTGTTTCTGGGCTACGCTTTTGCTAGATTATGTTGCCATAATATTCCCTCCTTCAGCACAATTTAGATAAAAGGTACTAAACAACTGGTTAGGTGTCCTTGTGGTGTTTCATCCTACGAGTGGCTGTGTTACTTCAGGCAAGAAAATAGTTTATTTTGACTGCTATGCTGTGATAGGTGTGCAGCATTGGCTTTCAAGCTCAAGGGTTATTCTGCTGTCAGCCACGTGCCACTCATCCTGCTGCAGGGCTGGCAGGAGGAGAGGTTTGTGGGACCTTTCCCTGTCCAGAGTTCAATAAGCTGCTCTACTTTCGCTACTTCAAACTACTCCTGACTGGATACCAAGCTTTTCAGGTCTCGTGTGCCTGCAAGAAAAAGAAAACATCCTCCTTGGTTCTCCTTCAACCTGGTAGATTCTCTTGCAAGGACAGCACAGGCTAAAATCTAGCAAAATTAGAAGTGGCAAGAGAAAGTCTTGTTACTCTGCCTTGTTGGAAGGCAGCTAGGTTAGGGAGCGACTTGGTGTTGTAATTACAATTTCTTGAGAAAAAAACAAACAAACAAAAGAAAAAGGACATGAAACTCCATGAAAAACCGAGTCTGCTAGGTCTTTACTTTTACACAGTATCATTTCCCACTGCTACCTGCGATGCAGAGCCTGGTGCCTGTACTGGAGACCCCAGCAGTTGCCAAGATAATTTGTTAACAATCTCTGAAACAGCCTACGTGCAATTTTTAAGGAAATATCTTCTTAAACTGCTCCCAGACAAGGAAGAACTGGGCTTCTAAGAGCAAACAATGTCAGCCTCCACCTCCCTGGAGGGTGAGCAGCTTATACAACAGGTAATAATATCCCCCTACACTTACATCCCGGAGTTCAGTGAGTCAGGGGCATGAAACCAGTTAGCATGGTAATAGCACAAACTCGGCACTGCTAACAAAGCAAGCATGTCCCAGAAGCAGCTCTCTGAGCGACATAAAACAAGGCTCAGTCTAATAAAACCTCCTCCACACTCAAGTTCAGGACAACTCGGCCGCATGATCCCACCCTCTGATGGGTTGGTGACCCCGCAGGGGCTTTCTCCCACCCCAGCCCTGGAGATTCCTGTTCGGAGTCCCTCCTCCCCCCTCCAAGATCTCACCAGGCATTTGGAAGGAACTCCTGCCACATGTCTGCTCCTCCTCACTTGGCCGTTGCTCTGACTGACGCAGCCCAGGAGTTTCCTCTGCTGATTTCTCTTCAGCAATGACGCTCTCCCAGTGACAATGCGAGCTACATCATTCATTAGTGCCACCTATTGTCTAAGCGTGCAGTTGCAAATTAAGCTCAAGAGAGGCAAATGCAAAGTCCTGCATGGAGAGGGAATAGCTCCGTGCACCAGCGCAGGCTGGATGCCAAATGTGTAGAAAGCGACTCTGCAGAGACCAAGCTGAGGTCCTGAGCTGAGCCTGAGTCAGCAGGGTGTCCTCGCAGTACAGGCCAGCTGTGTACAGGGCTATCTAGCGAGCATGTCAGCCAGCAGCCTGAGTGAAGTGACCCTTGGCTCTCTTCAGCACTTGTGAGACCACATCCAGAGTGCCACGTCCGGTTCTGGCCTTGCTGGTAAAGACTTGCGTGAGCCCACCAATGGTGGTGTAGGGCCAGCAAGATGCCAGGGGACTGGAGCCCAACACGTCCAAGGAGAGACAGAGAGACTGGGGCTTCTTCAGTCTGGAGATGAGAAGGCGAAGAGTGGGGTCTTACTGCTGTCTACAGCTACCTAGGGAGAGCGTAGGAAAAACAGTCCCAGACTCATCTTGGAGGACTAACAGTTGAAGGACAAAAGGCAATGGATGCAAATTGCAACAAGGGAAATTTGGGTTAGATACGAGGAGAAATTACCTCGCCATGAAGGTATTTAGACACTGGGACAGGGGCCCAGAGAGGATGTGGGATCTCCATCCTTGGAGGCATTCAAAATTTGACAGGAAAAAGACAATGATTGACCTCACCTACCTGGATCTGCTCTGAGCAGGAGGTGTGATGAGTTGACCTTCATGTGTCCCAACCTGTGTATCATGTGGCTCTATTCCGTTTGCACCTGTGAATTGCAGCAGCCCAAACAAAAGGAAACAGTAAGTTTTTCATTTTCCATGGTAGTCAATGCTTCTTTTAGCTCAGGGAAAAATCTTACTGGATAAAGGCTTCTCCTTCCTAGGTTGTTGAAGGACAGCAAGGACACTGTGCACTGGAGGAATAGCTGCATATTACTGTCAGAGGGAATGAATCCTATCTCCATGCAATGCTCATAGTGAAGTACCATCACCAGTGAGATCTGTGATTAGGTCTCATACTGCTGTGAGTTCATATGCAGCCACTGTGTCAGCAGAAAGAGTCATCAGGAAGAAAAGCATGTAAATCCTTCATTTGGTCCAAGTTCAATTTGTTGCTTCACCACAACAATTAGCATAGCCATTTCCGATCATGTCCATCTGGGGCTATGTTACTTTAAGGTTCTATTTCCCAAACAAAACTAGGTGTCTTGAGGCCTCTTGGAAGATGGTATCCCTGGTTGCAGAGGGACTATAGCCAGAAGACTAGAGAACTATTAGCAACAAAAAAATTATAAACCATGTGGAATATAACTGAAGACTACTGTAAGGTCCCAGGCTGTGATGTCTCTAGGAAACAAAGGAGACCTTGGGAATATCTATTTCTTATCTAGTACTGGGAAAAAAACATAAAGGCTTGCAGGGGAAGATCTGGTTTAAACAGCTGAGAATGAAATTATCTATAGTAGGAATGTGGAAAAAGAGCCAGCAGAGATAGTTAAAGCTGCAGAGAAAAGATACAAGTTGCTGCTCTAAAAGATTTGGGAGAATCAGAACAGCTTTTGCTCGAGATACAAGGGGACACACCAAGCTCATTAACACCCTGGGGTTAAAAGGCAACAAAGCCCCACCGGTAAATCTCAAAGAGCTGAGATGCCAGGATCACATCAACTGAAATGCAGGGTATGTGCAAGAGTTTTGTTGGAGTGCTGGTGGGCAGAGATCAAAGGGTCCCAAGGGAAATTCTCTCCTGGGGTGCTGCGGCAGCTTGACTGTGGAAAACAAGTTTTTTTCCCCCTCTCTCTTACAACCTCTAGTGGTCAATATGCACGAAGCCAGGCAGAAACTGCTTGCTGAAGTCAAGAAGGCTCCCTCCCACAAGATTTTGATGCACGTCCCATAAATGGAGAGGGGAATCCCACAAGAATGGAGCTGCAAAAGTGTCTCAGAGCATCTCCCTGCACTGACACAGGATCTCTTATCCTTAATGACAGATGTCATAGAAACATGTTTTTAAAAAGCTTACTTCAGCACTATTAGAAAGTTTTCTGACTCTGTGCCAGTGCTGTAATTCTGGTGGTTTAGTTGCTATTCTGCCATGGGTTAAAAAAAAAAAAAAAGGGGGAGGGTGGGTGTAACATTTGATGTACTGTATCTAAATATTATACCTCTGTCTAAACTTCCAACTGCTGCCATCCTGCTGGCATCATTTTATAAAGGGATTTCATGTTTCTATTGCACAAATCACATATTAACAGAGCTTTGTTTCCTACATTTTCCTCTTGCTCTTGTCACTGATCTGCAGGATCACCCCTACAGCAAGGACGGAAAATGTGCACATGGAAATGTTACAGTAATGTATTTTTTCAGCTGGTTTAGCAGCTGGATACGAACAGCAGGAGCCAAACACAACATAACCTGACAGCAATCCCAGGCCCATTCACTAACGCTGGCGTAGTACGACCGCTGCTGGGAAAACCACTCAAAGGACGAGCAGCAGTTCTGCGAATACTGGGTGCCCTCTAGTGGGAAAGAGGAGCTCAGGGTCACCGTGACAGTTTTTTTCCCATTTGGGCTTTTTATTTTTTTTTCTTTCTATTTTGGATTTTCTGTTTTTCTCGTTGCCAGTTGTATATGATCATAATTCAAGCCTCATAAATACTATTAACACTGAAACCTGAGACGCAGGGAGGAAAGCTGGTGACTTCTGGTTATGAAATGAGCTAATGAATAGGGGTAAGAGTGGAGCACAAAAGCTTTAAACATAGCTCTTTTATAGCTTGAGGTGCTGTGGCAACTTGGAAATTGTTATTCTGATCTTTAGAGCCACAGCAAAGCCCTTGCTAGAATTTATGGTCCTGGCTGCAATGCATTGCCCTTCATCTTCCAGCATGAATTTTCTGCTGCATAATTATCCTTTTTCATGCACAAAATTAGGTTCACTGTCTTACAAATATTACTACAGAACAAATGGTGCTCAGTAACAGGGAATCTTTATGAATACGGTCTCCTGACTTATACCAGGGATCAGCTCAGTTCTCTCACCATTTTATCTGGTCAGAAGCCACTACCAGTGAGCTTGGACACGGCAAACTGGAAGCTTCAGACCTCCCCTGTCCTCCTCCAGGCTCCCACAACGCTGCTTGGCTCATGCTATCAGTCTGTCTTTGAACTTTACCTTCTTCCTTTGCTTTTAAGGAAGGTTCTTAAGGCTTTCCTTTGCTTCTCTGGATCTTTACTCCCACAGACTAAAGATACAGAACACTGTATTTTCCTGCATGACTTCTGAAGGGGAATGTTCCCCATGGGCCAACAGGGCCAAGATGGGACTGCACACACACACAACTCTTCTCAATTGGTATTGTATGGAAAAAGCCCTGTCCAGAAATGGGTTTGCATAGGAAAAATTGGAGAGTTCACTGTATGTGACTGCATGCCGGAGGTTAAGGAATAGCCTCATGCACATCACCCTACCTGCAATGGGTAAGCAAAGTTTTCACCTTCCCAGTGAGGTCTCAAGACATTCAGCTGGTTGCCAAGAGATTTGTTTTGCACTAAAGTCTACTCCAGCTGTGAACGGCAGGCTCTGTGCTCAACCTCAGTGATCATGTCCTCAGAGGAAACACTGAGCTCCTAAGCACTTCCAAGCTGTTAATTCCTGAATCTCATTAACAAGAGCCAGCTCAAAATCTGAGAGCAGATCGCAGCAACACCTTACTCCTGCCTCCACTGGCAGCCAGCCTGAAGCCTCTGTGCTGCTCCACGGTATCTTATATACAACTCAGATTGCAGGAGTGATGAACAATTTGGGAGGGCAAGGGACATTCTCTCTCATCCCCTCTTCTGCCTTCACAAATACTCCTTTATTGGCTAGAAGGCACATCATCCTTTCTGCAGTTACCTTCCCCCCCATCACCTTCTCTTTTGCCTCTGCTCTGCACTGTACATTGAATAAAAGTTAGTGTTTTCCCAGCTGGAAATGGCCCCTTCTCTGCCTCTCTTATTCTCAGCAGACCTCACAAATGTTTCACTGCTACCTCCAGCAAGGACAAGCCCCTTCTGTTGCTAATTAGGGACCTAAGAGATTCCCTCGGGCACTTCCCAGTGCAACCAAGCCCACTAAATGAATGGCAGGCAACGTTTCTGGGAGTTGGGAGCAAAGTTACGCAACAGCTGCTTGGAAACAGGCAGTTTGTTACGTGTGCTAGTTTCAGAGACTCAGCAACATGAAAAACAAAAGCAACTTTCAAGTCCAAAACAGTGTATTTAGGTCGCTGACACCCTGAGGATAATCTCGAGGATATTGGTGATAGGAAGCAGGCAGCATGCACTGGGAGCTTGTGCTTAGAGCCCAGATGCACAAAACGTGAGGGTCCCTGCATGTGCACCCAGCCATGCACAAAAAGCTGGGTGTATGAGTCCTTATCTGTGGTCTGGGGTAAAAGTCCTGCTACGATCCTCACTAGGAGCATTAATCCTGGAGGGCTACATGAGACAGACTGAGCCCTCTTGGGCTTGGACAAATTGCTGGTGTCTTGGGAAGTGAGAGTGGTGGAGGCTTGTGGGCTTTGCTCAGCTAACCCAGGTGCCCAGCAGCCTGGACATGAGGAATTTCTTATACAGAAGGAAAATCCAGACCATCAGTACAGATACAGCTTTAAACCCTGGTCAGTTATGTCCTTTAAGTCTTATAGTCTTAGGAGTGTGTTGTGTTATCTCCTGCAACCATTGGTCCAAGTGATATAAAATCATCATCTTGCAAAGAAAGCAAGGATCATTAAAAAAAATTAAGGATGCAACTTACCAAAGACGCTTGAGGAAGGCAGTAGTCTTAAGATCTGTAGGACAATACAGATATAGATATCTTATGGAAAAGAATATCCTGGGTGATTTACCATACTGTAGTAACAGAAGCATTGGTGATGGAAACAAAAGCCTTATCTCCAGATGAATCTTATCAGATCTTATCTGCATATCTGGAGACGTGTTTTTTGAGAAGTCAGTCTCATGATGTGTTCAGTTCACTGGAAATTTTGGAAAGTTTTCTGCTCTGATCTTGTGCATTATTTCCTCTCTTTTGGGGAACTGTGCTTGCTGTTTGGAAATATTTCTGTTGCCTCCTTTCTGAATAATTATTTATTTCTCTGTTCTTTCCTAGTGCCCATTATTAGTTGTTATGCCTACATTGTATAACAACAATAACAACAGTAATATGAAGAAACTCTTCAGGTCCCATGCCATGAAGAAATTGAAGACTGAATCAGCTGAACTTCTAACATAAGGATATGATTTTCATTTTTCATTAAAAACAGCTTGTCTGGGAAAACAGAGATGTTTAAGTATAATGTAATAGCACCACAGACATCTCATCTAAAGAAAATAGCACTGTGGACCTTAAACCTTACAGGAGGACCCACAAACACATCTGGGAAAATAATTTGGAGTTGTATTTTAAGTTACTGGTCTGAATATGGTAAACAAGACTCTATCAACAAGTCTGTAAGTATAGTTTTTTTCTCTCCTCCAGCTTTTCAGCATTCTTGGAAAGGCTTATCTAAGCAAAATCCCAGCAAATGTAACTGACTGGCTTTTCTCAATGGTACAAAGATAAAGCCCTTTGCAAATGGCTATTAAGAAAACTTGGCAACAAGATCTTGCAGGATGAATCATTGCCAAAGATTAATAAGCAGTTCCATAAGCAGTGGAACTAATGAAGCCTCATTTCTTACATGTATATGCAAAATACAGCTATCATTTGCAACTACAAAGAATCCATAATTTGCAACACAAAAACTTTATAACTGAATTGTTTTAAGACTTTGTTTTCTATAGGTACATTTATAAAATTCCTCTTGCACTTCCCAAAAGCAATCAGGACCTCTGAGATCATTGAGTCCAACCATACACACACCAAATAACAAAAAACTCAACAAAACCCAACAAAAACCGTAACGACACCCTCCCCCAAAGAAAATAAGAAAAAAACCCAAACCAACAAACAAACAACCTCCCCCCCAAACCTGAACCCCACAAAACAAATCACCCAACCCAACAATCTCGGCCACTGGAGCATGTCCTGAACTGCCACATCTACACATTTCTTAAATACCTTCAGGGATGGTGGATCAACCATCTCCCTGGGCAGGCCATTCCAGTGCCTGACCACCCTCTCAGTAAAGTAATTCTTCCTAATATCTAATCTAAACCTCCCCTGCTGCAACTTCAGACCATTTCCTCTGGTTCTGTCATTATCCCCTTGGGAGAACAGACCAACATCCACTTCTCTATGGCCTCCTTTCAGGTAGCTGTAGAGGGCAATGAGGTCTCCCCTCAGCCTCCTCTTCTCCAAACTAAACATGTCCCTTAGTCTCTCCTCATACGGCTTGTTCTCCAGACCCCTCACCAGCTTGGTGGTTCTCATCTGGACACATTCCAGCACTTCAGTGTCCTTCTTGTAGTGAGGAGCCCAGAATGTAGAAGCACCTTTCAGAACTATTTTTGAAATCTCTGCTTGCCAAAGTTTTTGAAATCAGCAAACAGATCAAAAGTTACAATCACACCAAGTGATTGTACAAGCATTGATTCTACAGGAAGCAAGAAACTGAAGTGAAGTTGTGAAAGAAAACATATGAGAAAGCCTCCATTTCTTAAGCAATGTTGCATTGACAGGAGTTGCAAGCATCCTCTGTGATGAGTGCTGAAACGTACAGTAGCCTAGAGTGATCCAGTCCAGCTCCTTTGATTTCAATGGAAAAATCTTCAGTGCTGTTAGTGAGACTACAGCTTACTTTTGCACCACATTCAGAGGATGAAGTGTTCAGTGGGGTGGCAAAATCTATGTAAGATACAGAACAACTGGGAAAAACTTCAAAAGGCCCTAGTAAAGGTGGCTCCTTTCAAACCCAGTGCCTATTTTGGCAATTGCACTCAGTGGGAGCAGGAATGAACTGAAAGTTAGGTGAGTGGACAAAGCAGTGGCAGATGGAGCTCTCTGAATGCCAGTACAAGTTAAAGGAAGCTGGAAAAAAAATGTTTCACTTACCTAATATTTAAATGAAAAATTCTGAGTTAGAGCTGATCTCAGGCAAAAGCTCTGGGCACCTCTGTGGACAGTGCAATGTTGAGAGAGGAAGCTCAGTGCAGAGCAAAGCAAAACCAAAATAAGATGTCATGTATTATATAGTTCAGGAATGTATAAATTGCCATAATAATTCCAAAATAAATCAGTTGTGTATCTCCACTTTGAAATCAGTGTTAGGTGTGGTCACTTTTGTAACAAAGGGGCAGAGAGGAATAGAAAAGGCAGAAAAACCCAGCACCATAATTGCTGGGACAGTGGAGGCTGTGATGGGAGAAGGGAGTGAGCGAGCAGGACGGTTTAGCTTTGTGAAGAGTTGAGTTAGGGGAGAGACAAGCCAAATGAAATTCTGATTTGACCTTTATTAAAGTCTCTGGTCACCTTCTGAGCACCTTACATGAGCTCTTCATATGAATGATAATCTAGGAGTTACACAACAACCAGTGTAATAAAGAAAGCAAGTCTGATTCTATGACACATATCATTTTGAGACAAAAAGAATTGCTGAGAAATATAACTCATAAGACCTATAGCTGTAGGGATAAAATCAGTATTAATAAAATTGGTGATGGTGAAAGTTTGTCAGTTCTTGTCCCTCTTGTTTTAGGATTCCCATTGAGTTTTGTGTAGCGCACTAAAGTTGACATTCTTCCTGCTGCTCTTTAAGCAAAGCAGCATCCACATAGGGAAATACACTTAAAGCACACAGAGCTAGAGCTAAGGATAGACAGCAAGAAAACACCAATGTAATCCTGGTTTCTGTTGCAAAGGCATCACTTAAAAGAGTGTAGAGTTACCCTTTCTGAATATCCCATGCAGTTACAAATCTCTATTTCAAAGATATCAGAGTTGTTTTTTTTAAAGCTGCATCTTCTCTCTGGAGTAACCACCTGAGGGCAACATCACCCATCCAATGGGACACACAGGGCTCCTGTGCCTGGAATATTGTGCTCACTTCCAGGAACCATGTTACCAGAAAAATTGTGACAAACAAGAAGCAGCTTAAAGAACAGCAACAAAGATGATTTGGAGGCTGGAGCTACTATGCAGAAAAACATTACAAAAGCAAAATCTAGTTTGCCTAAGGGATGATTGATTAGGAGCAGGATCCTGGCCTCCAAATATTTGAAGAGTGAAGAGAAATTATTCAGCATAATAAAGGAAGATAGAACTATGAGTAACTGGTGGAAATGAGGCAAGGAAAATGTGCCTAGTCTTCCTCTTGTGTTTTTCCTATCTGTGCGTTGCTGGGATGTGAATTGGAATTATTTGTATTCTGATTCTGTGATGAAAGATCAAGGCTCTGTCAGGGTAAGCATAGTATGGGCTAGGAATAGAGAGTCTTGGTCAAGAAGAGCAGCTCATAGTCTATGTGACAGTCAGGAGATGATTCATGGGTAAGGCACATGAATGTTGGGGCAGGAAGACAGGGATACCACAAAGTAAGAGGTTCTTTGAAATAAAGAAGTTATTGCTCCAAGAAAAGTGTCAGAAGTCCCCAAGCTCTTCTTCCCCAACCACAACCTTCAAAATATGTATGGTCCCAAGAAGGATCTTGGGTACCTCTTTGACTTTGGAGGTGCTCAGTAGAGCAATACTGATTTCAGCCATGGCTACTTCCGCACCTTCCCATGTTTTTCAAAGAAATCAGGGGTTTTGGCTTGGTCAGGCATGAAAGTGGTTGGAGACAGCCCATGGGACACATCACCATTTATTCTGATTCTGGAGAATTATTTTTTCTTGTGGGGAGTGGAGGCATCCTGCTCTGTGCAAACACTGAGCTGGTGGCTAGAACAAAGTGTGGAAGGGAGTGCTGAATTTATAGTGTTGATGTGAAGTACCACCTACATGTGCAGTCAGATCTTGAGAGCAGACACAGAAGTCCTGCCTGCCCTGCAGGGCAGATTTGGCTTCCTCACTGCATGGATTTATCTACCATAGCACAACTTTGGCAGAGCCTCATGGCAGTGGGCAATGAGGTCTTTGCCATGCTGCTGAACCATTAGTGAGCTTTGGGTTGGGAGGGCTGTGTCACAGGGACCCAAGGGAACTGAGAACAGGGCACTGTGCACTGTGAACACAATTGAGCACCTCTAATGGCCCACAGGATGGCCATGATAGAAGCAGTTCAGCCAGGTCCTTCCTCTGGGGCCGGCAGCCCTCCCCAGTTGCCTGACAAGGAGTCTTCTAGTAAGGGACCAGAAAGGATAGGACAGTGAGCTGGGTGCACTGGGCAAGCTAGCAGAACTGTGGAGCTGCAAGCCTGGTGTTGCCTGAACCTTTTTGAAGAGTGGATTTAACAACCTGGGAATGTACATAGTTGGCAGGATCATGCTGTGCCAGTGCTAAAAGCAGAGCCAAGCTGCAGAGCTAAAGCTGTAGCACTCGGGAGGAGGTTAGCATCCGTCATCCACTCTGGAAGGGAAAAGCTTGCACAGTGCTCACAGGAGAAGCTCTAAGTGCCCCTGTAAACACAACACAAGGAAATGGTGCTAAGACAGAGGCACAGCCTGTCACTTGGTAGGAGCTGCCAGCCTGCCCAGGTGAGCAGTGGTCAATCAAGTAAGGGTTGTAAACCTGGACAGTACAGGGGTGACATTTCCTGTCCACTTATCTATGTCCAGTCCGCATTTCTGCCATATGGGGCTCCCTTGTGGCAATAAGTTGGCATTTTTGTGCAGGTCTTGGAGTTACTAGTCCTCACTAACCCAGCTCTCCTGCTCTATTCCCCTCTCAATATCCCTTGGTGGTGAGGTGGTGGTGAGGAACACTGGTATAGCTGAGAGTCATCTATTTCCCCACTTTTCCACCTACCAGCTGTCAGTCATCCACCTGGCAAACAAATTCAAACCTCCCCATAACAGGCTCTCTCTTTTTGCCCTCTCTCTCCCTGCATCCACTTCCTTTAGCCACTGAGGAGGCCATATCAGCCCTTGGAACAGGCCAGCACGAAAATCAGCTCTTTGCATAGAGCTCCCTGCAAATGCGGAAAGCTGTCCAGCATTTACGTATGTGCCTGGCCCCTAGGCAGAATTGGAGCAGGCTCAGCTAATCCTGAAGGGAAATGATTAGCAGCTGTAGACTTGCATCTCAGTGGTTCGGGATTTGGGATTCATTTTCTTTAAAAGTGTAGAGCTGGAAGCCTCAGGGTGATCTGGGCCAACAGAGAGCCCTGGAAAAGGAATGATTCTGGACCTGTCCAATGTGTGGAGTGCCCCATTACACCAGGACTATGCAGAAGGATCTGCAAGATGTTCCTTATTTAAAATGCGATTGCTGCACTGGAAGACTCATCTCTCTCCAAGTTGTTGGGATGTCAACAGCAGTGAAGCCACAGCAGTGTGGGCTAACAAGCTTGCTCAAGCCACTGACTAGACTTGACTGACCTTTCTGGAAGTCTGTCTTCCTGCTACTTCATCCTTATTAGAGATAATATACAGTTGCTACGCTGCAAGTAAACTCTGATGTGGTAGTAAGCATGCCCTAAGTGTGACGGCGCCTGAAAATTTGGGAGGCAAACTGAGCTCAATTAACTAAACTGACTCCAAACGGAAAGCACTAAAAGACAGCAACCCTGCTTTCCCTTCCCAGATCCCCTATTCAAGAAAGAAAATCCCAATTCTTCTAACAGTTCCGTTACGGGACTGAACTTTACCAATGATGACAGTTTTTATTTATTTTTTTTTTTTTTTTTAAGGGAAAATGTATGGTTTCCTCTCAGAGAGCTTACTTGCAAGCATAGCTAACCAGATCCCTCTCCTACAGTCTGCAGCAATATTTTTTACTCTGAAATTGAAGAGTCAACACTCAAATGCATCAGTCTACCTCAGACCCTGAAGGCTGACTAATGCACCATCTCCACTAGAGCATTATTCCCACAGTTCGCTGTTTTCAGGTTCCTGATAAAGATTAATATTCTGAGAGCAAACAGCTTTTGTTTTGACTCTAATACTGATTCAAGCCTGAATCTCTGTTTAAACAAAAGCAAACCAAGCAAGTGTTCATTTGTTTTGAGAACCACTTCTTCCCATGAAAAAGGATGAATTTCTCTTTCTGTCTTCTGGAGAGTTGGTGTGGGCAGCTCTGTGCCCAAAAGGCCTTCATGCCTCCATGGCACAGCCGCTGGGGCCTGGAGCACATAAGCCCATGAGAGAGGTCCCTTATCCTGCAAACTTAGAAGAAATTGTTAGGGAGAAAAGAAAGCAAAGTGATTTTCCAATAGGGGGCACTATCCCATGGGTTTTTGGGCAACCTAAAGCTCTATCTGTTCTTTGCCAACATTCTCTGTGTGTTCCCAAACTGGGTATCTCTGAGCCAAGGATGAAAGGTGAAAGGAAACTGGTACTGAAGTGCTTATTGCCCTGTGTTGGTTTCTAATATCTCCTGCCCTTTGGTTCCACTGTTGCAAATCGACATCCAAAAGATATCTGGCAATGCATTCAAGTATGACCTGTGCAGTGATGTGAAGAGTGAGATACAAACTGTTCTGTTACGGAAGACATGGCAGAGGTCCCCCTAGCTGCAGGGGAAGTCACCGCTAGGATACTGTTTTGTTTTTCCTGGCAGTTTCTTCCTGGCTTTGTAGGGTCCTTGCCCATAGGCTGTTTTCCTGGGAGAAGCAGTCAGAGAGCTTCATTTGATTTCATCATATCCTGTTTTCACTGGCTTCTGGAAAATAAAGCTGTTGTAATCGTGAAAGAAAAAAAAATAAAAAAAAAAATAGAAGGGCTGAGCTCTTGAACAATGACCCATAGAACAGTAACAACTTCCACAGCTATACAGGCTCTCCAGCCATGACAGCTCCTCTCTGCTGCACAGACCTTGAGGGAGAAGGTGCAAAAAAGTCCAGAATTGTATCCCTAGAACAGAGATGGGGTCAGGAAAAGGTGTCCAAATATCTGTTGGTGTGTCACCGACAGGTCACAGCCACCACTGGCTACTGTGTATATGCGTAAGAAGGGCAGCAGGTCAGCTCTCCAGGTGTTTTCTTGCTCTGTACTTTAGCTGCAGGGTACCATTATCCTACCCGCTCCCCTTTAGACTTCAAGAGGAGGAGAACACGTCCACCAAAGCAGAGATGCACCATCTAGCGCAAAATTATGTTGGTCTGGAAAATCTGGAAACCAGCAGCCCCCTCTGCTTAGGGCCTCATGCTTTATTCATCCTCCCTTGCTCTGAGTTTTGGGAATATAGATCCAGCCAGCTTTGTCTTACAGCTGGACATGGCAAAGGGTCATTTCACAATCCTTTGGAGCTGCTCTGGTTTTGCTGGCCTCCAACATCTGTCCCATTGCATATTGCTGACATCCCCTTTTCCGTCTGAACTGCTCTTCGACGTGTGATACTGCCATCATTACTGCTCCTGACTGCAGCGGCCTGTCGTGCAGAAACTGGTACCTCACTACATCTAAATTCAGTCCTGTGTACGTTCCTCCTGCTGGTGATCTCCTGGATGATGAACATTTGCATGGATCCTGGCCATCATGTTTCAAAAAGTTTAGAAGAGGAAGGTAATTAATATTATTCTTCTCTGCTTCCTGGCCCAGAGGAGTTGCAGGGATGCCATCAAACACTGTGGCAGAAAGGAGTTATCTAGAATTTCATATACATTGTTCTGAGAGAAAAGCACCTCCCCTACTGAAATCTGTCTAAACCATTTGTTTAGACAGGACCCTTCACCCTTCAGACTGCTGCCCTGGATGCTACTTTGTGAGTTCCTTCAGCAGGGCATTAAATGGAGAAATATGCCACAGAGTACCCGTGACCGATTTTCTCAGCAGGAGACCATCTTTGGCTCCCTTCCCAGGGCTGCAGTGAACTTCTGGAGGCAACGGTAGAAGCTGAGAAAGCACAAGGCCTTTGTGGAAGACCGTCAGTACATTATTCCCCTCTTTCCATTTCTCCTAACACAACTGAGTGTATTCAATGGCATATGCATGAGGTTAAAAACATTGGTAGCTCCAGGTGAGTAAATCCTGCAGGTGCAGACACTAACTGTGTAATGGGGTGTGCATGAAAGGAAGCCCTGGAGGTTGACCCGACATGAACCCCTTCTAATAAAACAGCAGGAAGCAGTGATACAAAGGGAAACCAGTTTGTATGGTTCAGCCTCTTCCTGATGGGATCTGGTGAGCCTTGAGAATCCTGCTGAGTTCAGTGGGCAGAAGGGCTAGGCCATCAGAAACACACTTGAATCTGTAGGCTGCACTGTCTCCTGACACATCTTAGCCTTGGAGAGCTCTTCAGTCCCAGCAGCACTGCCTGCCTGAGTGACTGCCATCCAGGAGAGTGGCTGGGGATGTGCCAGCGCACGCAACTCATTATGCACAAAAGTGCTGCACCAAAACATAAAGGAACAAGAGATTAAAGAGGAACAGATGTTGGCTGATCTTGTCCACCCTGCTCCAGGGAGGCAGCGGGCTGCAGCTGCTGTCTGCCCCAGGCTGTGCTGGGATCCTTGCAGCCTGGCACTGCTCTTCAGAGGACAGTACTGAGTATGGCCCTGCTGGGACCCTTTTCTATTGTGGCAGCTTCTTTCATGGTGTGACCTTTCTGTAAAAATTAATTTAAATGAACGCCAGTGATCATAAGACATGAGCATTTAACTGTGGGATGCTGTCTCCACTGAGGTGAACTGTCCAATCCATAATGGGAAAGGAGATCTGAACACTGGATAATTAGTCCCAAGCCACATTAAATCATCTGTGATGCAAGGCTTGCCATTAGAAAAGCTAGAATGAGCTACTGACATTGCCTGACTCAGTTCAGCTGCAAAAAGTTGTTTTTCTCATTTAGTGCATAAGCTACATTATTCCAAATTTTTGTATCATTTTCCTGTCTTCCTTTCATTGCCCATAGCCTTCCTTTCAATACTCTGTCTATCCCTGCCTCCCTTATTCTGCATTCTGCTGTATGAAGCCACCACTTACTCGTACAATGGCTGGACTCCTCCTCATGTCTTCCTTGCTCACTCTCTCTATTTTTTCCTAAATCCTCAGGGAAGTGCTGCCACCCACACTGGCATCTCTGAAGGTGCCTCAGCCAGCTTCTGGAGAACTTATGCTTCTGCGTCATTTGGACAGTACAAAAAGGCCCAGTCTTCAGTCATTTAAATATCTTTCTCTAGAGGGTCCTAATGGAGGGGGATGAAAAAGGCCTAACCAAGAAGAAACAGACCAAACTGAACAGCTTATCCTCTTTTTTAATATTCTCCTTCAGTATGTCTAAGCCCTTTCTACTGTTTACTGATCCCTCCCTTCTGCCAGAACCCACCACTGGGAGCTATTGTCCACCTAATGCAGAGCAGAACACACCAATAAGCTCCAGCCAAATCCAAACCATTAGTTGTAATGTGCCTACCACCACAGTATCCACAAATAGCTGTAAAATCCCAGAGAATTAAGCTTGAAGACTTAATGGCAGAAACTGGCCTCTTGATTTTTATTTGCATATGATGACTCACTCATGCACATTTGATAACTGAGGTCCTGCAGCTGTAACCGTGCAGTGGAGCTCAACGCCTTCCAGCCTGTGACAGTACTTTCCCCTGAAGTGTATCCTGTGCCCTTCCCCAACTCCTATACATATAGCAGAGGGGTTATTCTTGCTGGTGCATCTCTTGGACTGTCTTTCCCCAATCCTTGCTGCATGCTCCAGGCTGTTGCACTCACAGGGCTCTACCGAAACCCCAGCAAAATGGCTACAGCCATCTCCAGTACCCAACACCACCAATTGCACTTTTTCTGTGTCTCTCCTGATACAGCATCATATGCTACCTGATCCTTGCGAAAAAGAACATCTTTCTCAGCAGGTGTCCTGAGCCCCCCAGGAAGTGTTTGCTATTCTCTGTTTGCAGATCTCTTCTCATTTATCAGGCCAGCCTGGTCACTCATCACCTACTGATGTTAATGCGGGAAGATAGGGCCACTGAGTGCAAGAGTGGCAAAGCTGTCACGCTGCAGCTGGGCAAAAGTGGAGCCTCACTCAGTAAATATTGACATGTCTGCAAGCAAATAGAAGGCAGCTTTCAGCAAGCAGCTCTCTGGCTCCCTGAGCTGATGCTGGACCAGAGACGCTTGGTGCTTTGTGGTTATGAGCTGCTGTTTGCAGAGGGCAGGATGCAGGAATGGATCTCCAGCAGCTGTGATGACAGTGGCAAATTAATGTGCTCACAGGAGCCACCAGCTGCGTGCCCACTGCCCACCTGCAATACAACAAGTGGCTGCAACCCCTTCAGCCTCTGGAGAAACAAGCTATCTTTTTCATCCCTCCATTAAAAATAGAGGACAGAACAGAGTTTTGTTCCAAGTCTTTAATTCCCCTGATCTACTGCCCTAGGTGTTTATTGCACCTGCTGTAACTTGTCAGATTTAGGCAAGTCACAGGTGCAAGTGAGTATAACCACAGAGAATAGAATTGAGTAGCTGGCCATTAGCAACATCATTTTTTACAGAAATCCTGGAGTTTAGTTCTTATATCTTGTAAAAACTACAACTTAACTTGCATCCAAAATTGGGAGTTTTATGCCCCCTTTCAGACTATTGCCTGGTAGGTGAATGACCACATTCCCTGCCCAGGTGGAGTAGAGTCCTTATACAAAGAAGAGATGGGATTGCAAGGGCTCCTGATGGATTTGGTTCACTTCCTGGCCCACCCTCTCTGTGAATTTAGGCAAGTTATTTGATCTCTTAATGCTCTAGTTCCTATCCATGAAAAGGAGGTGATAATGCTTTCTCTCTCCAGCTCTTTCTTTTATCTACTTAGACTGAAAGTGACTTTGCTTTTTTTTTCTGTGCTTCTGTGTTTTCTGTTTGTTTGTATTCCTAGAACAATTAGATTCTGATCCACAGCAGAGGTTCCCTGGTACTGCAGTAAATGCAAATAATTATATGTTCTCATTTAGAGCCTGTGGGCACCATCAACAGTCAATAAACAAGAGAATGACTCAAACCCTTAACTGACACTGTATGGCTCTTTGATAGAGAACTATGGAGTGGGACAGCAAGTTCAGAAGTAGATCCCAGGAGTCACCATGCAATTAGTATCTTTCACCTCCTTTTCTGAATGACCAAGTTCTTTCTTTACATTTGTTTTCCACTCTCTGGTTTGTTTCTACCACCTGCCTCTCATCTGCAAAATAATGACAACAGTTAATCCCCAGTTCCTTTCCTCTGCATGAAATAAACACTCCAAGTAATGTGCATGCTTTGGAAAGAGGGCACATCCCTGACACAGAGCACATCTCTCTTCTTCCTTGCTGTCCCTTGCCATTTTTCATTTCTGAAGCTGTCTGACAGTGTTTTAGAGCAGGGACCTTGCTTATGTCAGGGAGCAAGCACAGTGTGCCTGTAGCATTGTAGTACACTTGACAGGCCACTGGTGTAGACTGTACTAGGAAGTTTCTTATGTATCAATTACCTAGAGTAAATCAGTCGCTGAAAGTTTTCTGTCAGCCAGCTCCTTTGCTGAACCAGGTGTTGGGTGATGACAGGTACCAAAATAATGGCATAGGAGGGTGGAAAATGGTGCCTAGGGACAGGGGAAGAGAGCCCAAGGATTTGGTTGGTACAAGACCAAATGTCTCACTGCTTTAAGAGCTACAGTCCAGGTGCAGGGCAGAGCCGGAAGGCACCTAAGCATTGCTTTGACAGCACTTGTCTTCTGATTCTAACCTCAGTTTCTACAAAACAACTGTTTGATAGTAAATAATTTCAGCTGTTCCTCTCCTTCAGCCATCCCTGCTGTGTGAGGCCTCTGCAGAGCCCCGTAAGGAAACCCAAAGCTCCAGGCTGGGGTCAGTTCTTTTGCGAAGATCACTGGAGATTATGTCAAAGTCAGTGCCAAAACTGCTGTGTGCCTCCAGCACTGGCACAATTACCAGTGAATTGCAGGGAATGAATGTAACAAGGCACGTCGCTGGAGATCCAGGGGAGGGACAGAGAGAGAAGAGGGAAACACAGCATAGAACGAAAAGAAAAAGAAAGGGACATAGCAGGCACAAAGTGGTCCTAAGGGTAAATTAGAAAGACAAACTATATGATACCTTTTGTTAAATACTCATTGAATGATGGCTTGCACAATTACAGCCAGAAGCAACACTAACAGAAGGCACTGAAACTCCATTGTGCTGGCAAGCTGCATTCCTCTTCCAAAAGTCACCCGTCCCAACCACTGCAACAGTATCGCTGTAGAGCTGTCAGGCCTGGCATAATTTTCAGCATGGTCTGTCTTACAAACGGCTTCTAGTATAAGAACATGCAGATAGAGAAATGACATTGCATGTCACCTACGCACAGAAGACAAAATGAAGAATCCTGTTATTTGGTGGCTGATCTCCCTGCTTGACACTGGGAAAAGTGAGACTGGACTGTACCTCTGCTTTCTATGCCTAGAAGAGGATAAGCAGTAAATAATTTATTTGGAGACTTTTCCTGGCATGGACAGATGTGTATAGACACAGAGAGGAAACATTGCTTGTTGAAAGGTCAGCATATATTGGTTACGAGCAGGGGAATGTTCTCACAGGAAACACTGAATGCTGTGCAGAAGTAAACATACCTCCAGTGTGAAGTGGCGCGGTGATCCAGCTGAATCCCTCTCTGGGAATGAGCTTCCCAGGGATGATGCACAAGGCCCTTGGGGTATTTACACAGCCTGTTCTCTAAAGACCAGCTGCCACTCAGCACAGTTTATCTTCTTTTCCTGATTATTCAGACTGTGTTTTCTTTGCTCCTCCTGGCTGCCTCTTCCTCCAGTTCCTGGAACTGCGAGGAGCTGAGGCCTCTATAGCACCTGTGTGCCTGCGCCAGGCTCAGCAGCTGCTGCAGCCCCCAACGCCGAGTGCAGCCTGTCCACCACACGAATTTTCACACCACTGGGCAACAGGCTACTTCCAGACCCTTCCCACGCAGGTTTGCTTCTAAGTCCAGAAGCTTTCTCTGGAGCATGAAAACTTCCCTCTTAGCCCCCGGCATCTCTGCATTTTGTGTTTCTTTTGAGCAGGAAGACTACTTCAGAAGACCCACTTTCTTGTTGCTACCAAAACTGGGAGATGAGAGGCAGTTCTAGCTTGTGACAAGCCTGGCTGAACACCAGTAGAGGCACAGGAAATATAACAAGTGAGGATCTCACTGGATGTCTGCATTTGAGGCATATGAGGAGAGGCTGAGGGAACTGGGCATGCTTAGTTTGGAGAAGAGGAGACCTCATTGCCCTCCACAGCTACCTGAAAGGAGGTTGCAGAGAAGTGGGTGCTGGCCTCTTCTCCCAAGGGAATAATAACAGGACCAGAGGAAATGGTCTGAAGTTGTGGCAGGGGAGGCTTAGATTAGATATTAAGAAGAATTACTTTACTGAAAGAGTGGTCAGGCACTGGAACAGCTGCTCCAGGGAGCTGGTTGATCCACCATCCCTGAAGGTATTTAAGAAACTGCAGATGTGCCGCTGAAGTGCTCTAGTGGCTGAAACTGTAGGGTTTTTTGTGTGTGTTTGTTTGGACTTGGTGATCTCAGAGGTCCTTTCCAAATGTGAAGATTCTGCGATTTGGACCCTGCAAAGGCTCCAGATTCCAAGAGTCTTTGCTCTTGGAAACAGCATTTGAAGTGCATACAGTTCTGGTGCTCCTGACAGAGCGTCAAAGCCCCTCATTATTTCTGCTGGCAAAGGCTTGTGTGTCCATGTCCGCTAGATCTCCCAGAAGCCTATGCTCAAATACTTGTTGGGGTCTCCACTTTGGGCTGGAGGAGCCTTGAGTTGCACAGAATTTCCAAATGCACAAAGATTAAGCAGGCCAGGCTGAATGGCTGGCATCTCTTCAACATACTACTTAGCCAGAATTTTGCTTACTTTTTCCAACAGCAAGGTTCAGAGGGTTGCATTCCTCTTTGTGGAATAAAGAGGGCACTGTCTACCAAGCTTTTGCCGCACAAAATCAGTTCAGTGAAATTCATGATTCCTGCTTGCCTGCTCCCCACTTTCACAGGCCTGCTGTCTAGACTACCTCCACTAGACAGATTATTTTTTTGACCCAACTGCTGTAACAATAAAAAAAATAAAAATCAACATGATTTGCGCATAGAACACAATTCATCTGTTTCTGGAACACAGAATCTGAGTGAGAGAGATGTCGTCATCTATCCTACGTCTTTTCTACAGTCATAACCCTTCAAAGAAAAAATACTTATGAAATATGATTTAAAAAAGAGAAGTACTTGCTAACTGTACAAACAAAGGCTTCCCTTGCAACTTGCAGGTTCTATTAGCATTAAAACTCTCAGTTCAAAAACAGCGGAGGAGAGAAGAAACGATAGTGTTACTATTCACGAGTTGTTCATAACACCCAAAGAGTTGCTGTTTAAACTAAGCAGAGAAGAGGTTTCTCGCATGCTGCCTTCTCTCAAACCAGTTCTTTTAGGGTAGGAATGAGTGCCTTGATGTTCTTACTACTGAGGGAGCAGGGGGGCTGCTCTGGTGGGTACAAAGTCTATTAATATTTACAAGGTAAAATTTCTACAGCATACAAGGGAGCTAGTCATCAGCCAAGGTTACTTGTGGCTTAAGCAATCAGTACAAGGGACTTTACCATTGTTATATAATTATAACCAGAAGTCCTCTGAGAGTTTGAACCATGCTGTTGTGCTCTCACAAGAAATAATTTGTGAGGCATCTCTCCCCTTAGGAGTCCACATAGTCAGTAATGTGGAGCAGCTGTCTGCTTCCTTTTTGAGAGAGGTACTCCCAATGACCAGAGCCCAGGCCATGCTCTAATCGTTTCCCCTGATGTTATCTTAACAGGTTTTCTTCAGAGCATATAGCCATCTCACAACCACTTTAACTTTCTCATCAAGTTCATATTGTAGGTTTGTAATTTTGTTTCTCCTCCTAGAACATTGAGCATTGTCCCACCCTTACCACAACTGTTTTACTGTCCTTTCTGCTGCTGATGTTCCATTGGCTCCTCATTCACACTCTACAGATGAGATTGCGATCCAGCAAGAGCAATGAAACCTTTGCACTGACTTCTGCCAGATCTAGGCTTCAACCAGTAGACTGGCTGTGCTAAATCTGTATTTTAACCCAGATATAGTTTATGATTTGTTTTTTCAAAACACGATTCTACCAGTCACTCAGCAATACACATCTAAGAGCCTACCTAAGCTCCTATTTCTGCTTACATCAAGTGGATAACGTTTTGAAATTGGCTACAGCTTTCACCTACCATCAGCCAAGTTCATACAGCTGTGACCCATCAGTTCAAAGATAAATGATCTCAGGCTGCCAAGTTGTGATTCTGGGTTAACAGGGGCAAAAAGAAAGCCGTGAGTAAATGAAAAGGAAACATTAAGTTGTTTTTTGAGACAAACATTAAGTTTGTATTTTGAGACTGATCAAACATTTGCACGTGGAAACCCACTGAAGTCCTAGAACTAGGTCTCCAGATCAGTCAGTACTGATCCGAACAGCTCTCTCCCAAAACAAGTACACCTTAACTCATCCCTGCTGGTAGTGGTAGCTGTAAAACAAAGAGTGCTTGAGGCTGCCTTGCGGTAGGAAAGAAAATGTGGTTGAAAAGCACCAGTGTAGTCTATGCCTGCATATTTCAGGTGCTCAGAAGTTGGTAACAGCCCATCCTGTGGTGATTCCACTGTGCCAGGTAAAGCTCTGTGATGTGATGTTATTCATCTGAGGTGAACTGTAAGAGAAAATATGGTTGTCTATACCAGGAGTTCACCATAGCACCCACTTCCCTGCCCTCAATCCCAGTTTTCTTTCCAATGGAAAGCCGGAAGCATGGCAGGGAGGAGAGGGAAGAGAGGACAGACGGTTACATATCCAGGCTGCATCCTGACCAGCAATCAGGATGTGACTGCAGTGCACATCTGGCCCTCCAAGCTGGAAAACAGTCCCAGGCCTCACAGTTCAGATATGCCGCAAAGGTTGTTGTGAGCATGAAATTGCCCTGTGGCTGGCTATAAAGCCCACACAACTGACTGTGTAAGACACCCCATTTTCCATTGGCATAGTGCTGTGCTGTTGCATTGACAAACTCACAGTGGGGGTTTGGGCCAGTAGTTTCTTTTATTGTCATTGAGGAAACTTCCCTAGTTCAGACCTGCAATGACCTCCAGACCTTGCTGGACAAGGTCAAGGTCACTGTGCTGCGGGGAATTGTGAGGTACAAGATGGTAGAAGCAAAGTTTTTGCTACAAATTCTTTTAACTATTTAAAAGTGGGAGAACTGGAGAAAAAGATCAAACCAAGAAAGGCTAGAGTCTACAAGGAACTGTGTGGCTCAAGTTTACAAATTATGGTTTTATAGAGTTAATCAGGTTTTGGGAGTGATGCAGACAATGATAAACAAATCAAGGCAAGGAGAAAGGTATGAAATACATTTCAAAGGATTATGCCTCTGGATCAGGCTATTAAGAAGAGTCTTCGTGCATGCCCATGAAACCACAGACTGCATTCTCTCTTTAGATCTAGTAGAATCTCTAAGCAGACAAGAAGGAAAAATTTCTCCTACCGGAGCTCTGTCAATAAAGAAATGTCAATAAAGGTTCAGTTGATTAAAACAATTTCCCAACACAGAGGATAAAATACATTTTACAGGGTGGTCTAGTACTTCTTTCAGTGACAATCCTCTTCTCAGTTACAAATGATTACTTAGCTTTTCAATAGCTATGTTGGAGGCACACATCCATTTAATATTTAGAATTTTTCACATATAATTCCCTTTTTCAATGTGTGTTTAAGATTTTACTGGATGAATAGAGAGAAATTCTGCTCTTTGAAAAGTTGATCTAAATCTGAAGTATCTGCCTTAATATAGATTTGTTAAATCAGAGAAAATGAGAGCACAGTTTGGGCTCGTGATATCCAGCACAGGAGCAGGAACATAATACAAGAAAGAGTTACTTTCTAACTGCTTGTAAGATTTAAGGCAGATAAATAAATAATAATAATAAGTCTTTGTTCTGAAAGGAGATATTCAGTCTACCCAAAGCACCATCCAAGTCATTAAAGGATTCCCAGGTGCCAGTATTTGGAAAGGGTATTAGCTATTCAAACAGTTTAGGCAGAGGTCTCTGCTCTTCTCTCTCCTGGGTCATCTCAGATTTCCTCAATCTCTGCCCAGAACTGAGCACAGTGGGGAAAGAAAGGCTGGAAATTTCAGAGTAACATTTTCTCCAGAACTAGAAAGAACGTATCTTTCAGTAAAAACAAGGAAAACCCTCCTTTATTAGCACAATTTTAAGGCCGGCTGTGTAAGGCCCACAAGTTGCATGTGGCGGGACAGACTCTGCAGCAGATGCTGTGCAGGAAGCCCTCTTTTCCTCGTAATTTCAGATACAGTTTACCTGGCTCCACTCTATTACTGGGAAAGCAAACCACATAAAAGTGTCAGCGTGACACAGCTAGGTCGTTCAAAGTAATTCAGTGAGGAGAGTGAATCCACACAAATGCAATAGGCTTGCTGAGGGGATCCTCAGAGGTGGGGATGCAAGCACCTTTCTGGGTGTTTGATGCTTGGAGGATGCAGACAGTCACCTGAAGCCACCAACCCCACCTGAGCTGGTCTCTGGTTCTTGCATGTTTGTAAAGGTTAATAGTTCTAAGCAGGTGCATCATACTGAGCAGAAACTTCAGATGGGAAGTATTTTCCTAAGGGGGGAAAAAAAGTGTTGAAAATGGCAATCGCTGTAGAAAGTGATATGAGAAAAGGCCAGTGGTCTTTGACTGTCTGGCAAAGGGAGATGCACTGATGTCTCCAGTGGGAATAGGTCTGCCTAGATAAAAGCAAAGCTTACTAGAAGGAGGATGTTTTCTGAAAATGTCATCTTTAGATACTGAGATCTGCTTTGTCAATTGTTCTGATTCCAGACCTCCCCTGCGTCCATTTCTCCACTTCTGCTCTGGGCTCTTGGGTCGAGGGCCAGAAATGCTCATCCCATTGTCAGGTTGCCACAAGCTTTTCCCAAGCATCACCTGCATCTTTGTTGTCCAGGTCTTTGTTGCCTGGTTGAGAGAGAGTACTGCCTGGAGCCACCTGCAAGCGGCAGACTTGTTGGGTTTTCTTCCAAGGATAAATTGATGAAGCCTTGTTATAGCAAGACTGTGCTTACTGAAGGATGCTGACTCATTCCTCTTTGTGAATGTAGTCTTGGTCAGGGTTCTGAAAAGCCTAAATCATTCAGGTCCCTGCCACTAAAGACATCTTCTTCCACCGTTTTTCTGTAGCAACTGCAGCTTGTAGAGACAAGATGAGTAACAGTCCTAAAAACTGAACTTGTAAAGACCAGGGATCAGCAAGCTGCTTCCAGGGAATCACCAAAACAATTCATCAGTCTTTCATGCAGTGCCTATCCTTGCTTAGGATGCCTAAAAAAAAAAGTGTATTAGTTATTTGGGAATATATTAACTCCTAGTGCCAAGACACTAGGATGATGGGCAGTCTGAAACATGGATAATACCTATACCAATGCATTAAATCCTCCTGAAGCCTATCTTCAGTTAGGACTACACTTACATAGAAGTTTCTGACTGTTTTGTCTTTTTCAGAGCTCCTGAACATCATCCTCCGACTCAGACTGTTGGCAGCTTGACTGGCAGCATGGTGGATGCAAAGTTACAGGGCTGCATCTCAATCTCACCCCTCTGGGTACCTGAAAAACACAAACCAGACGTGTGTGTTCAGCTGCCAGCTGGAAGAATTACAGCTACTTGTGTGATGCCCAGGCAAGATGATAAAATCGGCACATTGGTACTCCTTACCTCAGCCAGCCCTTTACCTGCCCACTGTGCCAAGAGCTGTCAGGAAGACAGATGCTGTTAGGGGAGTGATGAAAAGCATGAAGTGAACCTTAAAGACATAGAAAACTTCAAGTCACAAAATGACAAAGCTTTTTGGATCTTGTGCCTGTCTTTTCATAAGTAGGGCAGGATAACCACTTTTTTGGGCATATTGCCTGCCCAGGATTATGTCAGAGAATCACCAGGGAAGGCTTGTCACAGTCATCCTGCACATTTCCTCTTTATCTCAGCGCAGCTGTTCCCGTCCTGACCTACTAGCCTGATTTCTTGCTGACTTGTTACTGAGAATGCTACTGCAGGGATTCCAGATGTGGAGGAACCCAGCCCATGGCACACATTGCACCTTCACCCCTTTGTCTCCAAGCCTCCCAGTGACTGCAGACAGTTAGCTTAGGTCTTAGTAATGGAGAAAACTACATTGGTCCCGGAGAAGTCAAAAGACCCACATCCTTTTGCTTTGAACTGTTTGCAGTCAAAGTATTTCCAGAGTTTTGCTGTATTTAATATAATCTCCAAGACAGAGTAAAGTGTCTCGTTTGTACCATGGTGGGACATCCCTGGTGCCTTCTGTTGTTGTTAAACTGTTCCTTGGCTCCAGTTCCTTACTTTATGCTCAGCATTGCTCAAGGCTTCGCTTTGCAGTTCCTGAAGTTTGTTTAACTGTTTGTCATCCATCATCTCCTCCCCTTCTGTCAAGCAGTCATCTATCATGCCTTCCTCATTGAGAAAAAAGTCTGTACTTTCCTTTCTCGTTTGCTATCTTTTACTATCCTATTTGCCTTATACAGTAATGACTTGCATGCAGGAAAATAATTCAAAGTCACAAAGTTTCTGAAGACACAGACAGTCTGAACTTCTGAGATAACTGGGAGGAAAAGCAGACTACATTCAACACATCTGGCAGGAATAATTTTATATTCCACACATCTGGGAGGAATAACCCCTATATATTTTTTCCTGCTTCAGAATCAACTGCAGACTGCCCTCACCACATGAAAAACTGACCTGGATGGTGGATAGTATTCTAACTTGTGAGCAGTGCCAGCCTAATGGATGCCCAGGATAGTGTATCACTTGTCCCATGAATATTTTGAGGGCAGTCTTCTTAATCTGTCCCATCAGAAATGGTGGTATGGATTAATAACTATTTTTGTTTCTTTTGAGATGAGGATACAAAGATCATGAAGGAATTTGAGCTCACTTCCTACTACATCACCAAAAGTATTTTCAAATGGTTTATAAAGCTGTGCAAGCACCCAAGAGCCACTGTGCACTCAGCAGTAACTTACATGTATTTCAAGATGTTTGACGCTGCAAACAGTTCTGTGAGCTTCAGTACCTTGCCCGAGATGAGTGGAAGAGAACTTGAGTTTGATTTCTCACCTGAAAGGATGCTAGCTCTAATGGGGTGGAGCTGGGAGGAGCTGAATCTGTTTGGCACAGGGGTAGGTTTGTGTTCAGAGCAAAGGCAGGAGAGCTCAGTCCTCCAATAGGAGCTGCTGTGCATTGCTGGAGCACGGCACGTTCCCTTCCCAAAGCAGGTCTCTAAGAAAAGCCACCTGGCCAGGAGCTGGCTGGAGGATGCCTGGTGCCTCTCTTCCCTCCTGGCTGCCCAGCCACCGAGCAACATCCTGTTTGAGCCCGGGATGGCAATGGATGGGAGAAACTGCTTTGAAACTGTTTAATAACAGTGATGGTAACCTTTGACCTCACTGAATAGCAACTCTTTTGACCTTTCATTTGTTAAACAATGCAACCACTTACTTCTTGATCCTTATCAGCATTTAGTAATTGGGGTCAAGACAAAGCAAAGCGGAGTACAGTTACCCACCAGACTTTACTGAACCAGGAAGAATTTCCTTAAGCTATAGATTTCCTTTTTGATAATCTTCAGTCAGGACAAGCAAAGGCTTGAGACTGGGTGGCTTAGAAGATCCATAACAGGCTAAAGAGCCTCTCAGCTGTTAGCATCTGGTTTGAATCCAGCTGTGGTTGACAGTGGCAGAAATTCATTATGGTCTCGGGTTGCCTCTCTGACTAGTATGAAATGAGTTTGGCTTGCACTTCTACTGTTTACTGGCCAGATAACAGCCATAACACAAAATACTAACACACAGTTCTAGAGACACCAGTGATTAAATGAATTTACAAAGCCTGAAAATTCCTGTTCCCATAGAAAAAATCAGGCTATGGCACAGTGGTAG
Organism: Thinocorus orbignyianus; assembly: GCA_013400375.1. Taxonomy (NCBI): domain Eukaryota; kingdom Metazoa; phylum Chordata; class Aves; order Ciconiiformes; family Thinocoridae; genus Thinocorus; species Thinocorus orbignyianus. Next base: position 75,861 of record VXBW01001858.1, read on the forward strand.
GTGTCAGTGTGGACAAAAATTTGTGGTCACTCCTGTGTGTTTAGCCTGATTCACATCAGAGAGAGGGGGTTAACCTTAAGGAATCTGAGTTGCTTTTTGTGTGGTGTAAGTAAAACTAATGGGTCGGATTGCGTGCTGTACAGCTCATTAAACATCTCACTTGACACACAAGCAGGTGACGACTGTTACAGGCAGCGGTCCCAGGATAAGTGTTTTCCTTAGAAGTGAACAGGAAATAGATGAAAAAGAAATCCCAAGAACTTATGACGTGACAATGGATTTAAAAGTAAGTGCATGCACATATATTTATTTATATAATGCATGCATATAAAAGCTTAAACTTCCTGAAGACGTCAAATAGAAATTCTATTTGCCTAAGCAGCTGCACAATCTCATTACTTATTTATGGCAATTCGGCTTAATACAAAATGCAGGATTTTTTAGGGCAGGAGCTGTTTTGTGGACGTCTGTCTATACGTGATTCAGCAAAATGAGGCCATATACAGTCATCCAAATGCTGTCATTTATAGATAAGCCATTTATTTATTTATAGAGGTACATGAACTAGATAGGTCTGTAAAAATGATAGGTCTGTAAAAATGACACTGTAAGTACTGAGATTCAGAGAGGTTCTTTTTTTTTCTGCTGATCATGTAAGAAATGAGGAAAACAGCCCTTTGTGGCATCCCGGCTAAGGTGTAATACAATTGTATGCCCTCCTGCTTTTTGGACTTACCTTTGGATTCAGGCCTTTTGAAACTGAGGAACACCTATCCTGGAAAGCCCTCCCTAACTGCAGTCTTAAACGGGATGCTGCTTGCCAGTGTCTACGGCTCCCGGGACAGGGTGAACTTCACACAGGACGGGCCCTGAGGACCCTCCAGCGACCCGCTTTCTCCTTCCTTGCTCTAGAGGAAGCCCCCGGCCTAACCCCCACAGCCTCCTCTCCGTGGCTGCCCCGCTCTCCTCAGCTCCCCGCGGAGGGAAGGCCCGGGCCGAGGCAGCCGTTGAACCGCACGGGAGATCCCGTCGCACCGTGTCCCCTCAGGTGAGTCCCATCCGGCCGCCATTGCCCGCCTGCGCCCACCGGCGACGTTTCCATGGCAACGGGGAGGCGGGACCCGCCGTTGCCATGGCAGCGCCGCTCACCCTCACCCACCCCCGCCGTTGCCAGGGCGCTCATTTTGATTGACATTCCCACCAGCGGAAGCACACCGTCACCTTTGACCCCGCCCCCTCGGCCTAGCAACGGTTGCCTGGCAACGGCGACGCGGAGCCGCCATGGAGGCGTCGTCGCTGCCCGCCGCGCTGGAGCTGGTGTCCGGCGGCGGCCTGGGGCTGAGCCCGGAGAAGCGGGCGGTGCTGTCGTCCTCGCTGCTGCTCCTCCAGCGCGACTACCGCTTCGAGCGGGTCTGGTTTTGGGGTTGCATCCAGGGTGTGCGCGGTGCCTACTACATCGCCCAGGGGCTGGGCCCCGACCGCGCCGCGCCCCGCAGCCGCCTCTACAGGTGCGGAGGCCGGCCTGGGCCTCACCACTCCTCCCTGGGGACGTGGGAAGCCTAAACGGCCTCGGGGGACTGGTTTGTGGGTTGGGGGGAGAAAAGAGGGCTCTGGGGGCTGCCTAACTTTCCCGTAGTGAGCCTTGCTGTGCCCTGAGGGGGATGGCAAGGTCACATCGGGCCCTGTTCTTCATTGGACTCTGGCCTGTGTCCTTGTCACTGGCAGCTTGAACTGTGTGGAATGGAGCCTCCTGCCACCAGTGACCAAGGAGATGGTTACTCAGGCTGGGCAGCTGAAGGGCCGTTTCCAGGGGGATCCTTCTTTTGAATATGAGTACACTGAGAGAAATGCAGAAGATGCTGAAAGATTGCTTGAAGATGGTAAGGAGGTAAATACAGCAAAACACTTTTGAACTCTTTTTACTGCAGTCCTGCCCTTCACACTGGACAGGTGGTGGCTCCTACCCCTTGTTTGTTTGTAATAAGCAGCTTGAGCCTGTGTTCAGGCAGAATACACACAATGTCCTCTTTGCTGTCATTGTGTAGCAATGGTTTCTTGACTGAACTCTTACAACAGTTACTCCTGTAGTTACACCCAGCTCAGAAATACTGGTTTTCCTTTATGCTTTATTATGCACAATTGGTATAGATGCTCACTGCTGTGCCTGAAGCTTTTCATAGGAACTGCAGGTACCATTCTATATGACTGAATAGACAAGTCATAAGCAACATAATTGAGAGGGAGGAAAACATGGGTGAAGGGGAGGTTAATTCTCTGGTGAGTCTAGGCTGTTCCTAGCCAGCCACATTCTAATAAGAAAGTTTTTTCTCCTTTTGGTGCCATTGAGCTCCAAGCTGATGAGTCTGTCATGGTTTCTTTTGTCACTTTGAGTTTATATTCAGAAATGCCAATAAGGAAAGCCCCACCATTAAAATTTGCCTATTTTTCTCTAAAGCCCATGATCAAGGAGGAGGCCCGCGTTGTAGCTACGATAGAACAGATAGACAAAGCAGTTGGTATCATTCCCCGGGGAGCATTTTTGAAGACTCCTCTTGGGTCTGTGAGTGAAAACAGAAACTTTGAAGGTAAATTCTCATTGTCTTTATCAGGATCAACTGTACTTTGATCATAAAGGCTGTAAATTAAGATGTCTTTTTCTCTAGCTGGTGGCTTGATTTCAGGCTTATTTTTCCTTGGGTAAGATGAACAGGGAGGAGATTCCAATGCCACTAATGTTCACTAATGATTCAACTCTGGAAGGTGGGAGGAAAGTTGGTAATGGCTCTGAGTCATTAAACATGTAGTTTCATTTGTCTGCATAAAGTTTATGTCAGTGTTTAGCAATTATATCTAGATATAGAATGTAACCAAATAGGCCCAAAGAGTTGATCTCGACTCAGTGCCCATTTCTTACCTGGAACCGCAGTTAGCGTGATCTGCAACGCACAGCATCAGGGAGTACTGCCACACATTTCTGGCAGGTCTTTGGGTCTTCAGTGGAGTCCACTGGAGACAGACTGTGATTCTGTCTTATGCTGTGGGCTTTAAAGAAACAATATGACATTTGATGGTGTAATGTATGTTAGCCCAGCTCACTGTATTAATGGTCAGTAACGGCTGTTTGCAGGTCTTTCGTTGATGGAGGCCAAAAAGTTAAGTTCCTATTTCCATTTTACCGAGCCTGTTAACCTGAAGAATAAAACCCTTCTGGAAAAGGCTGACCTGGACCCATCCATTGACTTTCTAGACTCTCTGGAGCATGATATCCCACAAGGTAAATGTAGCAGAATCTAGAGATGCAATGAGAGGAAAGGCAGTCTTAGTAGCTTGGGAATAGCTGAGGTGACAAGATGTGGGTTGCTGTGGAGTTTGTATGCTTCGGAGAAGCTCCTGCAAACCTGTGAAGGAGCTTTATCCTATACTAAATTTTGTACTTAATTCCTTTTTTAAAGCAACTATAAAAACTTACAATTATAAGATGTAAGTGTACCAGGGCTGTCACATCCTCACAACAGGTCTTCTGACCATACCAGTGGTCACCCCCTCTGCCCGAGTGCCATATTCCCTCTTGACTTCTGTAAAGGCTGTGACAGCCAGTGTCCCCGTCAGGAGAGATAACTCTACCAGTGATAGAGGCAGTTTATGTGGTTTGAAGTATTTCAGGGCTCTTGTCCCACCCAGTATTATTGCTCTTTATCTAAATGGGCTCTTGTTAACACTATACTGATATCTCTGGGAGGTTATCAAATGTTCCTTTGATAAACTGTGTTAGAAATGCTTAGTGTGGAATAATTTGTGCTGTAATGGGATTAGACACCGTGGAAGGAGAAATGAAGATGTGCATACTGGAATGTATTTTCAGTTCACATCTCTACAGTTCTGCTAGACAACTGTTAAATATATTTAAAGCCTCTTCCAGGGATTCCTCTGGCAGGATATTTCTCTAAATAGATGGGAATGATTTGTTTCTAACTGCTTTTTGCTCTTTTGCTGCATTTTTTTGGATTGAACCAGGCGATTCCACATCCTGCTGTCTAGAAGGATTCTTGGGATGCAGTCAGAATTTAGGTTTGCTACTTTATTCCTATCCTGGAGTAGCAGGATATGATAGAGGGGGTGCTCTCTCTGGCTGGAAGAACAGCACCGAGTTGCTAATGCTGTGAATAGTTTTTCAGACTTTGTCATATATATATACACACACGCATATATCTCCCAATCTTTTCTTGGACAAAAAAGAACTGAGAATGAACCTAGTGAACTCCTGCCTGAACTCTGAACATTTTTGATGGTTCATAGCATAAACAGTGCTGAAATCTAAATCATCGTTCAACTTACTGGGAATGTCCTTGCTGCAGTCATTTTCCAGAGGTGTAGTATAGAGAGACTGCACATGTTTACGCACAGTTGCTCATTGAGTTGGCCCTTTTGGCTGAAAAAGGAGTATTGCAACGGGAATTGGGTCCTAGATACCTCCTGTGAAAATTTTAGCTGTAGTTTTGTATTCAGGCATCACTGCTATTTTCCTTTCTTCGTGTGCCCTGCCTGCCCCTCCCCCCCTTTTCTTTTTCTAGTTTGTTGTAGGGAGACTTGTTAATTTTGTGAGACCTGAAACCACAGAGCCACTGCAGTAGGACATAAATCTGCCATGCTGTCTATGTTTCCATTAGAAAATGGGCTCCAAGGGCTAAGAGTCTGAAGGCTAATTTGCATCACAGCTGGTTTTAGCCACTGCCAGTTGTGACGGAGAATGGCACCTTCAAAAGATTACAGATCTCATACTGCATTGTTGCTCATCTGGTCCTAGGGACCGGACAACTGGCAGGTCATGCTGCATGTTAGCCATGAACATGGCCGTGGCAGTTCTGTGGAAGTCTTTAAATCAAATTTGACTTGGCAGACAGAAAAAGGGGCTCAGGTGTGCCACCGTCCCGTTTGTCTTCCTGTGGCAACCTCCGGTCTAAGCATGAACCTTTGCCCCCTTCCTGAGAGGTTCCTGCTGATAGTGCAGATCTGTGTCTCCTCAAAAAAAGCTACCTCTCTAAGACTACCTGAACTCAAGTGCAGCAGAGTACTTCTTAATGGAAGAGGAGAAGATTCATCAAGGTGCCTGTGCGGCTCTGGCTGTATCATCCGGCTCTTTTTTGGACTGACCCAAATGGTATTGATGGAATGAACTTGTCAGACAAAGGAAGTAAGACAGAAACTCGTTACAGGATCAGCAAGGCATGTAGCCTCCCTAATTGCACTCTATCACATTCAGATAGGAGCACAAATGTTAAAGAAAGATCAACCCACCCCCCTTTAACAAGCATTTGAGTTTTGTAGAGTACTGGTTGCTTGTGAAAGTGTGTGTGTGTGTGTGTGTGAAGAATAGAGGGCAGATAGGCTTTCTGCTGATTTTATCAGCATGGCTCTGCCAAAGCTACTCACTTCTTGTTGCAAGGCACTCAGACTCTGGTTTTTGGATTACCTTTCTTCAACTCTGCCAGTGCATGTTGATCCTGACCCAGAGCAGGCAGTGTTTTCTGACATGTTGTTCATAGCTCTGGCAAATCCCCTCATTTTACTCTGAAGCTTTTCTTGCCTTTCCTGGCTAGATCCTCTCTTGAACAGTTACTGTCAGAGCAGAAGCAGAAATTCCCAAATCTATTGCATCTAGAACTGTGACTGAAGCAAAAATTGTCTCTGCCATCAACAAACGCTCAAAAAGTGGACCAAGGGTGAAGAGCATCTGAGTGGTACTCCCAGCCTGCATTGCCTACAATTCCCCAAGCATCTCAAAAGACCTAAAGAACAGGACTGAGAGATTAAAGGCTGATTCTAACCTGTCTAAAAGTAACAATTCTGTTGGTATAGTTTTCTTTATTAATTGGAGACTGAGGATCTGTGATGGCTGTCAAGAGGGTGACTGTCATAAAAGGTATTGGTGTGTCATTCTAGGAGAGCAGAGGTGTCTTGCAGAATGAAAAGTTGGAGGCAGAGAGAAGATTTTATATGACAGCTGAGAGGTGGGAAGAAAGGAAGTTAAAACTGGATTGAATAAAGAAAACAATGGTAAAAGCAGAGAGCTTAGTGCAAGATTGGAAAACCTGGAGTTCTGTAACAAAACTGTCTGCCACCCTTATCTTCACCAGTGATACTTGTGGTGATTGCAGGTTCCAGATTCTGTCTGTGTGTCTGTCTATCAGGTTATCTGTGCACTTTAAGAGTTCAGAATGTGTTGCTGCTCCTCCCCTAACCACACTGTGAGACTGGTTTTCCTTGGTATCACAGCTTCCAGAGGCAAGTGACCCTGTGACTTAGCTTTTATTGAAAAAGTACGTTTTCTTAATGATTGTAGAGAAAAGTTGGAGAATGTTACCCCTCTCAAAAGCAAATTAAGTCATTTTATTCCTTTTAAAATCTCCAGCTTTTTGAGCCAACTCATGAGTTTGAGTGGCCTGACTCATGATTTTTGAACATGGAGGGGTTGCGATACTGATCTTCTGTCACCACGGTATCAGATCATGTAATGCTTCATTCTGATCCAAATGGCCAGCTGGCCAGAATGTTGCATGCTTGGATCTGTAGGTTTTGCTGGCCATATGTCTGCATTAAAGATAAGCTTGTTTGCTCTAGTCTAAGCAGACAATCTGCTCAACTTTATGCCCAATTAGATGTAGCCTTTCAGCTGCTGGCAGACTGCCAGCGTGGTCCTCTCTGCTGCGTGGCGTTCAGCACCCTGGGCGATAGCATGTCAGGAGCCAGAGTTGTGGCAGTTTTACATGTGCTTGCAGATAATGGAATGGCAAAGCAAATAGCAATAATTCCGAGCATGCCTACAACATTTTCATTTGATGACCTAATGTCGTGTAGATATGAAATAACAGACATTTGTCAGGCATTGTCGTGATGCAGAAAGTGAAAGTGGAGGGGGAAGGATGATTTTACTGTGACTGTGGTCAGGCAATGCTATACTCTAAAAGGATAGGGAAGGAAGTGGATAGGAGAAAGCCTAAGGTACTAGTGTAGAATAGAAAGCTTGTGAGGAAGCAAAATAAGGAATGGAGAACTCAGTTCTTTGGTGCTTTCAAACTGCAGTTCAGAAAAGCAATAACTTGACTCTGAAGGTTTGTTACAGATTACTGAGTCAGATCACTTTGATATGGAGATAAGGAACACCAACAGGGCTCTGTTTAAAACTGATGCAGGAGGAGAGGTATGTCAGAGGCAAAGAAAAATGTAGATAGGGAAAGATATGAGTGGAAATGGGATTTCTATGAAAAGGGTTCATTCAGAAGTCATGACTCCCAGTCAAGAAATAGCTGCTTTTGGCTAAAATCCTACCACAGTTCACTGGTGGTGTAAAAGTAGAAATTAGAATTAAAAAAAAAAAAAAAAAAGCAATATAGAAGGGAATGCAGGAAGATAGGAACAATTAATGGTTGATATAAATCGGAATCAATAATGAGTAGAAAATTACAAAGGAAGCCAAGATAGCCTGGAGTAATCTGTACAACTAAGGAGTGTTTTTTGAACTATACTGAGAGGAAAAGAAAGCATAGTAATGGTACTGGAAACTGTCAGTAAACAGTGATGGTATAAAGGCTGATAAGAATATGGAAGGGCAGAAATACTCAATATTTTTTTTTCTGGTTTGTTTTGGAAAGAATATTAACTCACATCAAATTAATACAATAAAATACTGTTTCAGACAGTTTTCAGACTGTTTACTAAGGAAGGATAGAATTAGGCAACACTTTCTGTTTGTCAAAAAATGAAAATGGCAGAGCCAGATAAGTTACTTCTGAAATCATTATCTCAGGAGACTTGTGGCATAATTGCGATGCTAACTTTTAATAAATCCCAGCAATATTCCCAGCAATATAATGTTAATACTCATTATTTTGGTTAGTAGTTGTGATTCAGAACTCACTGAATGGGTGTATTTCTGGAAAGAGTCAGAGGGGGCTTTGGCTGGGACCAGTGCCAGTATTGGTATTTTTCAACTTACCTGTAAATGATCTAGACGTAGAGGATAGGTGGAGAGACAACTAATGATGAGGGCAAGACAGTTACAGTGGTCTGGTAAATTCGGCTTGCTTTAATAAAGTACATTTTGATGTAGCTACCTGCAAAATCATGTATCTAAGAGCGAGGACTGGAAGCCAGACTTGTATTCTGGAAGCTGTGACTCTGAAAGGAAATTCAGGCACAACCCACTGAACATCAGCCCACTGTCTGATCCTGAGACTTAAAAGGCTAATATGATCTGTAGATGTATAAACAAGGGCGTAGCAAATAGGAACAGGGAGGCGACTTTACTTTTGCATGTACTGTAAGTGGAATCAGAACTGGATTACTGCACATTGCAAAACTGGAGAGCTGCAGAGAAGAGCCACAAAATGATACAAGGGCTGGTGAGAGACATAAACAGTTCAATCTGTTTATCTTACGGAAAAGAACATGAGAATGACTGTATTACACTGTGTAAATACTCCATGGAGTTTAAGTATTGGGTACTGAGGATCTATTTAGTATAGCAGAGAAAGGCACAACAGGAATTGGCAGCTGAAAATTATAGCTAAAAAGGCTAAAATGAAATATTAAGTAAAAATTTTTAACAGTGACATATTTACCAGCTATCAAGTGCAATCAATGAATCTGTGTCTCTTGGTATTTTAGCATCATGCTGGATATCTTCCTGGGCAAATGCAAATAGAAGTTGCTAGTCCCAGACATGAGTAACTGAGTTCAGTTTAACAGGCAGTGTTATATAGGAATCCAGAACAGATGATTTCCTGGTAGTCCTGGCTGTAAACTTGACGACAGCTGTGGAGGATGATGTTTAGCTTGGGCTTCTTCATTGTCAGTGACAATATTTAGCTTAGATATTAGGAAGAAATTCTTTACTGTGAGGATGGTGAGGCACTGGAACAGGTTGCCCAGAGAAGTTGTGGATGCCCCATTCCTGGAAGTGTTCAAGGCCAGGCTGGATGGGGCTTTGAGCAACCTGCTGTAGTGGGGGGTGTCCCTGCCCATGGCAGAGGGTTGGAACTAGATGATCTTTAATCTTGTTCCAACTCAAACCATTCTGTGATTCTATGAATAACACAAAGGTGGCAATGGGTTCCTGTAACAGTGATTGCAAGCACAGGACTCTCAGTGCATCTGGCTTTACTTCCTAAACTATGATACACAGTTTATATGAAACTGTGATACATAAATATGATTCCTGACTTATCGCTGTCCATTGTGGAGGCTAAACTGGGAGACCAAGACCTCTTAGATGTATTGCTGACTCTGTAATGCTGGGAGAGATTTTCTAGCATCATTTTAAATGAGTACACAGTGGCAGGGTGGATTGCAGTGAGTCTTGTCTACTGGCTGTTTCAAGGTTCAGCTAGAGGAGGAGAAGTGCCTAGACAGAAAATAATTTCTGCTCTTTTACCATTCTGACTGCGGAGGAAGGGACAGTCACTTAGTTTGTAGCTCTGTTTCTTCACCTGAAAGGGCAGTGGTTTTGGAGCATTCCTTATACTGCATTACAGACAAAGGGATTTGTGGCTATTTCCTTGGCTGAAGACTTTGGGCACTAGTCTTTCTGTAAGCTTGCTGAAAAGTAGCCTGGGTTGGAACACTAACCTCCTGTCCTCTGAGCTTCATTAGCACATTCTTTATTGGTTTAGCAAAAACTGGTGCTTAATGGGCCCTGGAAAATGGAGAGGTTGCTTTTCTAAGTGGGAGATAGTTTCCTTTGGCTACTCCCAAGGGCCATTTTGGTAGCCTCATCTTGGCTGCCCCAAAAGCCCAGGTGCTGGAAGGAAGAAGGCCAGGAGACACAAACCTGCTTTATCTCCGTGCATTAGCAGAGCTAATTAACTCCCTTTTGACGCCCCCCTCCAGGCGATTAATCCTCTATCAGCCTCCGTCTCCAGCCATTTGAAGAGTCTGTGTCTGCAGAGGTATTTACGACCGCCAGCTAGCCAGCAGAGAGCAGGCCGGCCCGTTATCAGGGCTCTAAGACAAATGGCTGCCTATCTCCCCAGTGGCCTCGCAAAATCCAGCAAAGTGCTATGCTGTGCTGGCCACCTACTTTCACCCAGCCTCCCTTCTCTGCTAACATTTCACAGATGTGACCTGAGCCCTCCTCTTTCATTGCTTAACAATAAGCAGCACCTCCCCGGCTCTGTGAAAACCGAGAGCAAGAGCACTTTACTTCTTAGCCTGCCAAGAGCCACACGGGGACAAGGCTTTTCAAGCTGTCTCACTGAAATCCAAACTAAAAGACCCATAATGAATGAGAGGGCACTGCTTCGTCTTAGCAAGGATGAGAAGAGGTAGCCAAAATGTAAATCGAAATACCTAGTGTGGCTCAGCTAGGAGAGGTGATCTTTAGGCACATTGAATGTGTCAAACTGAGCTCCAGTATCCCATGGAGTTACCTGACGTTTATACAAGTTGATTTGACAAACAAGCTGTATAACACAGTGGTAGAGAAGGAATAAAACAGATCAATGTGCGTTGGAACAGTCGGCTTTCAGATGTGGGAATCGCACTGAATAGCTGGCTCAGTGGGTTATTAGTTCGTACCTGAATTTCTCTGTTTAAACTGCAGTCAGCAATCCCTAGAAGTAATTCTAGGATGGCTGTAGCTGCTGCCTTCCAGCAGGGTGCACTATGGTGCCAGCGTTGGCAGTGCTGAGTACAGAAAAGGAAACAACAGAGAACTAAAAATGAGAAAGAAAAGCACCAAGAGCAGCATCAAATTGAGGAGAAGGTATGGCCTGAGTTTTCAGACTGTGTGGCATACTGACCTCATGAACTGTAAGTGTTGAGAAGAGACTCTGTCCCTTACAAATTTAGGCAATTTCTGGAATGATCACTGGAATTCTCAGTATTTTTCTTAGCATCCTTAGCGATCACAGGCATGCAGCAGACACACAAATATATAAGCATGTCTCCTACATCCTTCAGAAGTAGAGAAGGTGCTCTTCATTTTTGCTAGTGCTGTGTGGACTGGGGAACCTTTAGCAGCTGTCAAGCCACTCCTGCAGTACCCCAGGAGAGTTGCCTAGGAGCAATACAAGGTGTTGTCACTCTTACACCTAGAACACTGCCCGCTCAGGAGTTCAAGATTGGAATGGAACCTCTCATGTGGCAGCACAGCGGGAGGACTCCAAAGCCAGCTAGATATAGCTTGTAACTGGCTATACATTGTCTGCCTTGATTTCTGGAAAGCAGTGTGTTTTCCTTGGGCTTTACATGTCCATGCAGTAATAAAGCACTGCATTCAGTGCTTTTGGGTCCTAGGTCTGTATCACCTCAGGGGTCTTGTTTAGTCAGAGGTCTTGGATGAATTTATGCTGGAGCAGGACAGCCCATCAGCTGAGAGCTATGGTGGAGTCCTTTTCCTCCTGAGTGCTGCAGTGAAAGGAAGACAGAAGCAGAGCCTTCATAGCAACTTTCCAGGGATTCTATTTAGAGTTTTTTCCTCCTCAGTAAAAGAAATCATTGCCCACCCTATCTCCATTTTGGCTCCTGGTTCATTGGACATGAAAAGGAGATGAGCTTCTTGCTGAACTGATGAGAAATGCTGGTAAAGCCTCTTAGAACCAGAAGTTGTAGTTTTATCACCATATCAGTCAGGCTTGGCCTAACCCTTTCTCTAGGGAATGGTGAAGAATTACTATCAGAGGAAAGCCTAGAGCAGTCTGTCTGTCACTGAAGTCAGAACGGGGTCCGCTTTTGCTAGGAGAGATCTGTTTCTGAAGAGGCTCCATGTAGGGAGTGGCAGCTCCTGGCTGTGCAGCAGTTGGCATTAGTGCCAGCCCTGCATATAGCTTTCTTTTGCTGTTTGCTGCCCCTTGGGCCATAGAACTTTTGCAGGGAGAGAGTCAACAGGCATTGTCTTGCTCTACAAATATCATATGGATTGAAACTCTGCATGCTGAAGGGGTGTGTGGCTGTGTGTAGAATGAAAAGGACAAAGGACAGTTGATCTATGGGTATATTTATACAGCAGTTGTGCTGTGCAGAGGTAGCTAGGCTATCCCAGAAAATGCTTACCTATCTTTAGTGTTCAGAATTAGCTTGAATATCAACAGAAGTGAGCTGTGCTGTGTGGATATGCTCAGTCTGACAGCCTTCTCAGTAGCTGGTAAACTCTTCAGGTAACTTGGGCCAGAATTAGTATCTAGTTTAATATGAAAACTTTGACAGTTTATAATCTATGCCATCTGTTCCTCATCCTAAACCCTTTTAACTAGTCCTGCTAATTTGAAGATGAGGTAAGAAGTATGACTGGGGTACTGACTAGGCTTGCAGCCGTGCCCCTCCTGCAGGAGAGTGAATTGGATGTTCTCTAAGCATTTGGTGGGTTTTGAATCCCAGCATCAACTGCTTTGTGTTCTCTCAGAATTCAGAGATCAATGTGAGGTTCTTTGCCCCTAATCCAGCCCCGGTTCATCATTATCACCTCCTCAAAGTGGCCAGTGCTTTGTTATCAGGAGAGGCAAAATCTTACAAGGTGGCCATAATCTCCTCCGAGAGTCAGACAGATATTCTCCCGTGGGTAAGAAAGTGACAGTGACCGAAAGCTCTGGGGGGAAGCAGGCTAGAACAAAGCTGTCCATTGCATCCTTTCATCAAACTGTTAATCTTTCTTTCAAAGACATCACATTTGTTTGGTGACAAAAGCCCCAAAGAAGCTGAATTGAGCCTGAAATCCTGTAGCAAGATTTAGAGGAAGCGTCTTTCATTCAGAGCAGGGAGGGGCGAGAGACTCCTTCTTTTTCTTCCAAGCAACCAATGGGCTCACAGGAGCCCACGAAGGTGACGGATTAATGCAGGGGCTCCCCAGGTAGATGCTACGTGACTCCCGGCACGCTCCCAAAACGTTTCCACAGCGACCAGCTGAACAAGAAATATATAGCCTGATGGGATCCAGCGTAAACTTGTGCTTTGGAAGGAGGATGCTTTGCCGCTCTGAGAGATTTCTAAATTTACTACAGAAGACCCAAAATACAATGATCTGTATTGTAGTTGTCAGAACTCAAATAGCAGGGATTTAAGCATATTTTCCTACTCCCTTTAAGTTTTCATTCTATATTGTCCTGCTGCTTCCTCTAGGGCACAGCCCCATTCCAGATCTTTGTTCTGGATGCTTTCTGTGCAAAGTCTGCATCTTTTTCTTAACAACAACAACAAAAAAGGGAAAAGGATTCTAGCTCTATTCTAATTGTCAGGTGGATTTAGGACTAAAGGGTAAACTAACTGGGCTATAAGGGAGGCTGTAATTTGATGTGTATTACTTCTGCGCTAGCTTTTTCAGTCCTTCCCATCCTCTGCTGCTCATTTATGTCTGTGTATTGTCCCTTCTTTTGTGTTGGCATTGCTGGCTGTGCAGACAGATTCCAGCTGGAAAAATAACTTTATTTTTGGCTAGACTATTTTTCAGCCAGATCGTTTCCCTGACCTGGTTCACTAGGCAGTAAATAAGCACTCCTGTGGTCTCTGTGGTGGAAGAGTGATGAGGAGGGGGGAATAAGTGTTTGAGGGCAGAGGCTGCTTCAACTGGATTAAGCAGCACTGTTGTCAGAACTCTAAGTATGGCCTGAATTTCACCTAGTACTCAGGGGCACCTGAATTCTGTGCATCTGGGCCAACATTGCAATCCTTGTGTCTTCCCTGTCAGCAGGAACAGGTTCTTTGTGTGTAAGCGAAAGGCCCGTCTTAATAATTTGTGCTGCAGAGGCATCCCCAGTGGGAGAGAATAATGTAGAGAAAAAGCCTCTGAAGAAAGATCTTTGAGGATTGGGCATGGTTGTATCTATGTGTGAAAGACGTGGCAGGCATTAGGACCAAGCAAGAGGCACTTGGCAGCATCTGAGTGTTTGTAAGCTGTGCTTTCCTGGCTCTGGTGGCTTTTAAAAATAGTACTGAACCTGCAACCAGTCTGTGTTTTTATTTAATTATTATTAAATAGTTATATGGGGAATTGGAAATATTGACAGCAGTGTTAACATATGGGGTGCAGGTGGTGTGTCAAGCAAATGAAAGAGATTTAGTTTGCAGCCAATAAGTGGCATGAAGGAGTTTGAGCCCCACATAGGAGTGTTTGGATGTGTCCTTATGCTTGGTAGGCTGGACATGTAATGTCCATGTGGCGAAATTTGTTGAGAGCCAGAGCACAGTGACCTTTCCTTACAGCTGCTCTGCTTTGCAATTTGTCTTTGTTCCCTACAGACAGCAAATTAAAAGTAGGAAGCTCTTCCCGGCATAGGATTTTCTGCTGGAGGGAAATGGAAGCTAAATCCCTTGGGTGCAGTGTAGCTTTGTCAGAGCTAAATGCTTGGGGTCACGCAGCCAAGCAGTGGCTGCTTTTGCAAAGGGAAATGGTTATGTTGCCCCTCTCTGGGTGTTAATATTTGTCCTATAACTGAATACTTCACTGTCACTTGGGACTGACTGCAGCAAGATCTGTTATAACCTGCTCTTGCAGCAGCCTATTGTGTTAATGGTAAGTGCAACCATGCTGTAGCTCTTTTCCCTTAAGACATTTCCTCCTTTGAAGAGGAATTGATAATGTCACTTTTATGACCTTCTGTGAGGTTTTGCGACATGGAGCCTCTGTATCAGGCTGTCTAGCTTTTAAAGCTGTTTCTTCTCAAGCTTGCACTGCAATGAGGCATTGCTGAATCACCTCCAAAGCAGCGATGTTATGAGAGGTCATACTAAAAGCGGACCAGTTAAGGCAGGAAAGTTCTTCTGCAAACAGCCCTCTTAAAAGGCTTTTGTTTAAAAGCTAATGTCTCACGCACCCTCTTGCCTCTGTGAATTACAAGATTCAGCCCAAAGCTGAGACAGACTTGGGGGATGAGACAGGGATCTCTATTGGCGACTGGAAAGGAAGAAGAAGCCGAGAAGGAGGTTGACTTTTGAAATTCAGCTCTGGTGTCCTGGCAGCTGTTGAAGGGCCATAAAAAAGGCAGCGGTTTAACACTGGGTGAGCATCAGGATCTTCAAAGCACTTTCTTGTTTGGGAAAGATGTAAGGAACTCCTCAGAATTCCTGCCTGTGTTTGGACGGGTGGAGGCTGCAGCCTGATCCAAAGAGGGAATAGGAAGCTCCAGATCTTCATCCAGCGGATATTTTTCCCATGCTCTTTCCTCCCACACAGCAGCTCCCTCCCTTCCCTTCTGGAGCAGCAACAGGCAATATTTTCAGCACAGACAGTGCTTGGCTTCCTTAGATTTGCTGGGTGCAGCTTAAGAATTAACTTGCTCTTTTAAAAAATGTATTTTGAAGAATGAAAACCTCACCAGGGCAGTGTTACTATGAGAAATCTCTAGCGTGAGAGCAATGACCTCCAGTTCCCTGCATCTCAGTGAGCTTTGCACGATGAGTGGAGTTAACTCTGCTGCCTGATTTAGGGACAATACAGGCTACAGCTTGCACGTAGATGCAAGTTAAAATCAGTATTTAACTCTAGGAAAGCCAGCTTTTACTTGCTGTCTCCTAGTTCTAGTTGTGTTCCATCTGATGGATGGAAATTAATAATAATTTAAAATTCTTTTTCCTGGCAACTTGTATCTAGGTGTCTTGCTGTGCCTTACAGAGTGATGCTTTGAGCTTCCCAGCTTCCCATTAAGAGACACGTTGTATGACAGAAGGGCAATGATGAGCACAGGGACTGCCATGGGATATTCTGAGCCAATGTTAGAAAAGGTTTGAACCCAACATCCTGCTTCTGCATTTTTAGAGTAATACAGACCTACTCCTATGCAATGATTTTACTCCAAGAATCATTTGCAATAGCAGGGAATTTAAAAAAAAAAGAAAAAAGAATGAAAGCAAAAGTTAAGTTTCATAGTTCTCGTCATCTCTTTTTATATTGTATTATTAGATGCATTTATAAGGCTTTCTCCTGAAGGAGGAAAGAAGACACATTCATTTTAAGTTCTTATTTCATACTACTCATCAGCTACTATTTGAAGTACTTTTGTAGTGATTTATGACATCGTTATTTCAAAGTCCTACAAGAAAGGTGGGTCTGAAAAAGCATCCTGTTGTGTGAAGATTGTGAAATTTGAGCTGTGATGGAAGAGAATACAATTGTCTTGGATCTTGCAAGAAGAGTAACTTTCTTCATGTCTCATGAGCTGAAATATTTTTGTTTTCTGGACCATTTCCTCAAACGCTGCTATTGTTATGAGGTATGGGAAGAAAATCAGGCTTTAATTTCTTCCTTTAAAGAAAAGGACTAAAATAAGCAGATAGGTTGCAGAACTTTAATGTAAAGCCTTCTAAGAAGGCAGACATCAGTGTTGTCTATCAAATACAGTTTCTGAAGGGGTTTTGTGTGTTGCAAAAATCTAGCCTGGAAAAGTATACTGAATAAATCACCTTTGCTAGCTGGGTTAGAAAAATGGCCCCAGTCACCTGGCTAGTAAAAGGTGGATGGTGGCACTGTTGCTGCTGTATGGCCCTGCAGAACAAGGACTAGCTCTATGCATGGCTCTGCAGAATAAGGACTAGCTCTATGACGAATCATCATTCTGTCTGAAAACAGGATCTGAGTGAAAATGACATAACAGTTTCAGGCAGTTTCTTACAATTTTTCCTGTCCTCAACCTATGTTATGTCAGTCCAGTTGGGATTGCCCTTAAGTAACCTGCTTGTTTTGCTCAGGTCCTCGTTTCACAGGAAGACTTATGCAGTATCAGCAAAACTTTATTTTGCATAGAACTAGATGCAGAATCCAGGATCAGAAACAAGCTGGAAAGTATAACAATATTCCCCAGAGGCCTCACATTTACGATATGACAAATATGAGCCCTTGGAGAATTTGCAGCTTAGACAGGCGGTAGGGGAATGAAGCAGCTGCACATCACAGCCTTCAGAGATCAAGCATAAAAGTGAATGGAGCTGTCTTCAATCACATCTGTCCATTTCTGCCAGGTGTGAAGGTGCATGGGAAGTTCCTTTGATCAGCAGTTAACTGCTAATGAACTCTCTGCAGAGACTGATAAGCCCATATGACACTGGGTAATGTTCTGAGGACATCATGGATCCATGTAGTGTGTTGCCCCAGATGATAGTTGTGGGGATTTAATCATGTTGAGCTTTACCTTCTCTGCAAATCTGTCCATCAAAGAAGTCTGAATCCAGATATAGTTCCTGAGAGAATTAATATTCCTGTTTTCATTCTTACCTTTCCCACTTGTCACATTCCAGGCATTTTTTTTTAAATTTTGTTTTGTTCTTTGCAAATAATTTGGGGCAGAGGGTTCATCTGTGTACATGAACATATATATACAAGCAATTAAACGTACCCTGGATGATGCATGCTTCCAGTATGTTGGGAGGCATTAGCAAACTAGATAGCCCCTAAAGGCTTTCACCACCCAGCAAGGCAAGGCACAGTCCTATTCTTGACAGACTTGCTTCTCAGAGGACTGATCCTAAATCAAAGACAATTAGAGTTCCTCATTCCATTATCTCTGTCAGAGAAACTCTTCCAAAAGTTTAATCCCTTCTGCAAACCAGTGTGTAAGGCAAGAACCACCAGTATTTGGATGAAGGACTTGCAGATCATTTATGCAAGTTCAAGCTGCAAGACGCCTGCACTGACAGCAAATCAGTTCAGCGTTCAAAGAAGAAATGGAGAAAGTTATTTGTCACAATTACATTCAGACCTATTTGTTTGCCACTTGTTGCTCAACAGCCCTACGTGTAGCCTAACTACTGCCACTAGCAAATGCTGAAAACTTGCAGAGGCAAAGTTCAAGAAACTGATTGAAAGCTTGTCCTTTGACAGCAGATGGCTGTAGAGCTTCAGGCACTGGATGATCCTGCCTTTTAGTGAAGTGTTCTTCATCTGGGTTTTCATGCTACTCAAGTGGTGAAAAACATGAAGATTCTGAGAGGGAGACTCAGTCAGTCAGAATTTGTAATCCCAGTGGCCGAACCATAATACGTGGTTTTACCCCAGGTACAATTCAGTCTAGTTTGTGTAGATACGGGTGGCACTGGAGAGACTGCATGGGGGACGGGGGTTGCCTTGTATGTGAAACCAGATCAAGTTTTAACTAGGACCTTTACAAAGAATGTCACAGTGCAGGGAAAGTGAAAAGATGCCACACACCTGTACTGATCCTGCCCGATTAAGAAGTGCTTTGCTTTACTGCCATTCCAGCTGTTTGTCTTCAGTGGAAACATGGAGATGAGTCAGATGTAAGATCTCCAGAGCAGAAATCTCTTGAGTCTTTAAAGACTGTGAAGGTCTCTTTTGTACTTCTAAGCTGCAGCCAGAGTCAGTGACTGTCAGAGGTCATTGACTATTCTTGCTCTTCACTTAGTTCCATGTTTGCATGTAACTGAAGAGGGTACTTTGAAAGATAACACATCAAAGATGACACAGAACTTATATTGTGCCTATTAGGGTATAACAAACCTGTGGAACTTGCTAATGAAGGAGATAGGGGAAACAAGGGTGTCCAAGAAACTTCGGAAAAGTATGGAAACACAAAGAGAAGAGACATGTGAGTAGCACAATTCGTGACACCTGGCTTTACAGGGCTTTGAACTGTGGTGTTCTTTTCTGATTCTGCAGACACCATTATATACATTTTCCCTCAACTTTCCTCTTCCCTCAAATACTGTACCAGGCAAGCCAAACAGCCTGTGCTTCCTCGAAGCTGGCAGGCCAAACAGCTTCAGAAGCTTCAGTCAACCCCTGGGCCGTGTCCTGTGAAGACCTGTTGTAGGAACTCATGGTGTTAAAGCCCTTCAGCCCTTTGTCGGATGTGACTAAAGTTGGCCAAGAGTCAGAAGATAGTGGGAGGACTGGCAGCTGACAGCAGTCACAGAAGCCCTTCCCCAGGCTAACCATGACATGACTAAGCATGAGTCATAGCATAAATTGATGAGCCTAAAATTATCTACAAGGATGAATACTGTGTAACTGGCCCAATGTATTATGGGTCTTCTGCTTACTCTGGAAGTGGCAGGTTTTGGCTCTGGGTGCAGATAGGCTGACCGCTTGACTCCAGGCCAGTAATGGCCTGACAGTTCCAACTGCATTTTTTTTATTATTTATTTGGGCCTGTGGCTTTTGCTTTTAGATGGAGATTTAGCAGAAACCTTCTTGCTTATATCGTAGCTCTAAGTATTACTGATTTGGTGCTGAAGTTGGTATTTTCTTCTCCTGGCAGCTCTTTGCCCTCCGGCAACGAATCCAAGCTGATGCTTCAGCCCCCTCCCCTCCGGCATTGTTCCCAGGCTGTCATGTCAGATGCAAAACAAATACTCGGTGGCTCAGAGCTCCTCGCATCCAGGAGAAATTGCATTTTCACACTGGCTCCAAACCTCCTCTGCAGAGCCAAAGCAAAATTAATGCGGAAACTAATCCCTTTGCCCCTACCACGCACATTCTCTTCAATGGTGGAGCCAAGACAGACTGAAGAGAATTAACCTTTTCTGTAAATTTCTCTGAGACAGGAGATACCTTTCACTTTCTCTTCTTTTTCTTTCCCAGTTGCTGCATCAGGGAAGCCAGTCTTCCCTGGAGCAGGAAAGAGCCTCCTTCCTTTTCCCATTACTAAGGCTACGAGTTTATTTTAAGAAGAAATTTCATACCTATGCAGGATTGCTATAGCTAGTCTTGGCTCTCTATAGCTATTAGCTAGACCAAGTAGGTGGCAGAGCTTCTTAGAGTAACTGCTGCCCACTCAGAAGCAGCCAAGAATAGCTGTTGCCGCTCTTAGGAATCCAATATACAAGTCTGGAGCTCCAAGGGTCCCTTCCTGTGACGCATGTGACATTACCATCATAGCCATGGGAACATGCTACTGTGTGAAGCTAGACAAACATCTGGGAGCGAGGGCAGCCTGTGATGCCAAACTGTCAAAAGAAGAAAAGGAAGTCAGGGAGAGCAGAAACTTTGATGCCCTCTTTTCAGGTGTCACAAATTCCAGTGCAGCCTTGTGCACTGTTACCTGGTGAGGCAGAACCCACTACAATCTTTCTCTAAGCTTAGGGACAGCTTGCTGCAGGAATGTTGCATCTTCCTCCTTTGCAGTGACTCATTACCATGTGTTCTTGCACAGGCTCCTGGACGGTCCAGCTAGACAGGGGAGGTGCTGTGGTGGTGCTGCGGAGCCTGCTGTGGCTGGGACTGACCTTCTACCATGTCCCAATGACCAAGCAATATGGCTACGTCTACTTTGGCACCGGTGAGAAGAATCT
Organism: Thinocorus orbignyianus; assembly: GCA_013400375.1. NCBI lineage: Eukaryota > Metazoa > Chordata > Aves > Ciconiiformes > Thinocoridae > Thinocorus > Thinocorus orbignyianus. The sequence continues at coordinate 96,090 of VXBW01001858.1, forward strand.
AGATCTGCCCTTCATGCTGTGATTCTCCTGCCTGCAATGAGGACTTGAGAACTTTTAGATTTTATACTTAGATGATTTTTGTTTACTTCTTGTTCTAATAAACGTGTGAAACGTCTGCACTTTGAGCAGGATTCTTTTGTGCCTGGACTCTGGCCCCGATTCTTTTCCTAAGACTTCAGTGTGTGCAATCGTCCCTCAACTCCAGATTGAATTTCCTGTAATGTGTCACTGCAGGTCCTTTAGATAGTAACAAATGAAGCCCTAGGTCACAAATCAAACCCAGGCCATCTGTCTGATTACAAAGGCACCACGCTTACACAAAAGCTCATCTGGAGACAACACAAATGAGTGCCTGCTGTCACCCATGAATGACAAACAAAAATAGAGTTTCTGCCTTGGAGTCAGAGTAGAGAGCTGATGCATACTGTAAGGGATCTCTACTAAACCCTGAACTCCAGAAAGCTGTACTGAACTGAGAGTATTTTTTTTTTCAGATGTTAGGTTTCCCAAAGATTAGAGGGGTCTTTTCAGCTCATGGCACTAAACTGTAGAAAAATATTAACTGTGAGCATCACCTGGTCTTTTGCAAAATGTGCTCATTCAGGTTCACCTCAACGGTTTCATCCAGTGACTTTTCCATTAGTAGAACTCACCGAACAGAGCTACCCAGGCTAGAAGACACAGTAACTTCTCTACGTGTAAGAAAAAAATCTTTTCCTTTCTGAAGGGCTGTAGGTTTCAAAGCTTCATAAAATGGAGATGGTCAGCCAGAGATTTTATCCCAGTAGTTAATGAAGCCTTGGCTCTGTCTCCCAAAGCAGAAAGATCTTGGCCAGCTCCAGGGGCTGAATGTAGGGCTTCCATTTCACAGAGCAAGGCTAAAAAGAACCATTATAATCTAATTTGATTTGCTGGGTAATACGAGTTTATCCTTACCCTTCATTCCGGTCCATGACGATAGGCATTAGCAGGTGATTCTGATGAAAGCAGCATACAAGGTTAAGCAGCACAGCAGTACATAGAAAAGCTGTGTTGATCTGTAGGCCCCAAATAAATGTCACAGAAATGGAACCAAAGCAATAATGACCCTGATAAATGTAACGAGCCTTTCATACCAGGCCCATAAGTAGCACTTCTCAAGCAGCACTGTGTATGTGGAAGGTGCACACGTGCACTGTACAGGGAGAGAAACGGTGCCCCCTTTTAGTTACAGGATGGAAAATTACGCACATCTCTCAGTTCCAAACTATCCCAGGAGTAAGCAGCCATATCACTGACACAGAAGGCTTGTGGCAACTCTATTTGCAAGGGGAAAAAAAACAGGCCAAGTCACCAAGAATGTCAACATTCTGTATTTGCTAGATCCAGGAGTCAAGCACAAGCCAGGAATCCTTCAGCGGACATGTAAGACAACACACATGCCAGTCTGCCACTGCCACCTGTGTTCTGCTGCAAATTATGGGTAGTACAGATTATAAAAAAAAATTATTTCAGTAGTCATTAACAATTTCTGTTACCGCCAAGGAAACATAGTGCTGTGGGAGACTTTTTCTTCCATCAGTGTCACAGGTACAAAAGCCCAAATGAAGCAAATCTGAGTTGAAACACACATTAACAGGGAATCACCATTCATTGATGGAAAAAAAGGAAAAGTCCTTTTCCAAACCCAGTTGTGGACCATAACAAAACAAAGGCCATCAGATCCTTTCTGACTTTGAGGCAGAAGTCCTTGCCCCCTGCTTTCTCCAAATCATTCTGCACACTGAAGTTCGGTTTGCTGAATCCTGTGTTCTCCAAGAGGAGCAGATCACAGCTCATTCACTGGAGACAATATAGAGTACTAATGACAGTTTTGGAGTAACAAAATTGAAGATACTGACAAACTTGCAAAAACAAAAAAAAAGCAGAACAGTGGAAACCAGCTGTGCTTACTTAGTATGCCAGTTCTGGCCACTAATGGTTTAAATAGAGGGGCTTGTGTGTATATTTGACATTATCCTTTAGCAAAGGGTGTCCGACTGGCATGGGTTTTTTGCACCACTTAGGGCCCCTCTTCCAGATGGGCTTTGCAGATTTGACGGACCAGCGGGTCAGGTACCTGTCAAAACAACACAAATGCATTTCAGTTTGAGGCTGTTCAGTGAGAAAAGGTTTCAGCTGAAGCAGAAGCAGGCACTGCAGCCTTTGCCTCCTCTTGTGCCTCTTTATGAAAGGAACAGTTGCAAGCAAAGCTCTCTCAATTCAGAAGGCATCAAGGGAAAGGAATTTTTGTTTGGTTTGGAACTTCTATGCTGCACCTCTGTACTGAACCCACTGGCACCTGCTTGATTTCCAGCCTCCCAGGAAACCAGGTGTAGTCTCAAGGCTGCTGGCAAGTTGTCCACCTGTGACTAAACTGGAGCACCAAATCCCTTCATTGCAAGGCTCAATGCATCCAGCCTCCTTGGGAGGTGTTATTTCAACAGCTGGCCTCAATAAGACAAACTAATTACAAAGGCTAAACTCTGTGAGAAATAAAGTCTCTAAAACAGGATTTGTTTTCTTTCAGTGGATAATTGGTTACTTCTGCACGGGATGGGTTTCTGGCCTAGTCTTTTATTTTTGTATGTCCAAATTTGCTTTAGTATTCTCTGTACGATACTATTGCAGCTTACTGGAGCAGGAAGTCAGAACCTACAATGTAAGAGGTACTAGAATGGAATTATCATGACAACTACAAACCTCCGTGAAGAGCAACCTCTGGCAAATATCCTCCGCTTTTTAACATTTGAAGTTTTAGACTTGGCTTTGCAAACAGGCAGGGGATTTCAGATCCAGAATCAGTTACTGGAAATCTTACCCTGTGGCTGGGTGGCCTGGAGTTTTGTTAGGCTTTAAATCTTTTGCTACCAGTAGAGAGGGGAATAGAGGTCCTTAGAGAAAGAGGAGTCTTTTCAGACAATAAAGATTCAAAGTAAAACCCTAGCATAATCTGCACAAACAATGCTCCAACAAATTAGAATTTGGAACAGACTGATAAACTTTGTCCAGCGATGTTTGCATGCCTCTGTTGAGTAATCCCATGGTCTTAATGTAACCTCAATCAGTCATCCTCTCCCCAAACAGCTTTGTTACCTTCTATTTGCATCGTGCAAATTTGAGATATTAAGAACTTTGGACAGAGACCATGTAATGCATTTGTCTGAAGGCATTTGGCACATTCATGAGAACTACAAAGCAAGCCTGCTATGCCAGGCAGCTCCAGAGTATGTACCAGCAGTCCATTTTCCTAGCACTTCTCTTTCGCAGCAATCCCAAACAGCATAAATTGAAAAATTAATCACATCTGGAGGTTCCTGCCACTGTCATGAAGCCACTTTCAAAATGCTTTGCTTTCGCTTTGAGGAGTTTATGACAATTAAAACATCTAGAAGCAACAGCAAGAGGGGTTTGTGCGACAGTGTAGAGCAAGATCCAGCCACTTGCCCTCCCGTGCATGCATTAAATTAGTCCCTTTGACCTTCAATGTTATGCCAGTGCATGAGTGGAATCCCTTACGTAACAGCATCAGGGCAGGAAGTAGGAGAGACTCCCCTGTCTCTAATTTCACACGCAAAGGCAGCTCAGAGAGTCCACACACAGGTCCCCAGTTCAGAATGTGGCAAAGACCTGTGGCGAGGCAGCTCCTTTGGGAGATGCTGTAGGGGTATTTGATGGGCACATGGGGTCAGGTCCTTCTTTTCACATTCGCTTTGCTGCTGGGGGAGGTCTGTAGCACAAGTTTTGATATTGCAAGACTGCGCCTTAGAGCGAAGGAGGAAGAAAAATCCCGAATTGTTTTAGTGCATCAGTGTGCCAGCAGCAGCTCTGGTCACATGTCCACACGATTACGGGAAAGTGCTCCCGTGATAATAAATGATCTCACTGGGAGAGAAGTGAATGTGTGAATGTGAGATACACATCAATACTGTGTGCACGTTTAGACAGACAGTGGCTTTTTAAGAAATCCCTCTGTTTCTGTGTGGGGGCTGGAAGTGCACACCCCAATTCTGCATAGGAAGGAGGATTTAGTAATGGCCTGATTTTAAAGCTTTTGTTATTTCTCTTTTGAGCAGGTCTAATCCAGGCCTCTGGTCCAGGCTTTTGGCTTCCTTTGGGGACTGCAGGCTGGGGCTTTTCATTGTTAGCTGGAACAGACATTTGGACGCTTTCCCTTCCTGGAGCACATTTGCTTTTAGTGCTTTTAATACCTGCTTTGTCCCAAACTCAAACTTGTCCTATTTTGTTTGCTGCCTTTTTTTTTNGCCTGATGCCTGGGAGCAGTCACTCTACAAAGTTCCTTTTCCTCTTTGACTACCTGCAGCTCCTACTGTTTTACAGATTATGTTTTTTCCTGAGAGTAAGAACAACCCACAAAACTCACATGTGAGAGCTTCAAAGCCCAGCACACAGGACTTTACTGCATGTAAGGTGACATACCTGCTTTCCTAGCCAAGTCACCCAATTTTCCATTGTACCCAGCCACACAGTTTGTCCTGAGGAGTTTTTACAATAATCTACAAACACACACTGGCAGATGGTCTGAACTTTCTCAACCAGCTGAGGGTTGTCAGGACAGAGCCTCCACATGGGTGCCAAATGCAGCTGGTCTGCAGTCTCCCAACCTGTTATCTCAGCGTGCAGAGCTCTCACCCTGGACAAACGGGGACAGAACTGCCAGTCTTGGGGACTGGCAACTTACCATGGGGCTCTGCTTACCCCCTTGCGCATGGTAGGATCCTGGTCAACAACCAGAATCTCTAGATTCCAGCTGCACAAGTGAGTAGTTTGGATACAGCGTGATGGGAACCCTGGTGGGATTCCCCTGATGGGAAAGGCAAGATATAAACAGGATGGAAAGAACTGTGGTTGGCCACCTGCAGTCCTTGCAATCGCCTAAAATCTCTGTAGCCTGTGGAAGTTCGTTTCCATGGATTTTACTCAGTGAGCAGGAGGGCCCCAAGGCCTTCCCACTCAGAGGCTACTGCTTAACACCTAGGAATAGGCACAGGGCTTCCATGTGCTGGGGAAGGGAAATGACCTACCCATGGGGCAACTAGGCCTGCGCACAGCCCAAGCAAAGGCCACCTTGGTGTAGTTCAAGGCTGAACTTCTGAACCCTCGCTGAACTTTTTCAATCTGGCTTTTGTTTGGATTAAGAGCAGAAGGGAGAGGGCTACAGACTGCAGGAAGCATTCGATCAAAGTGCTGGCAAGACTGCTTCCTCCCTGCCACATCCCTTCCCGTGACACCTCTTGGCTTTGCTCACCTGCAGCCACTCTGGCTCTTTGCTTTTGAATTCATATGCTACTCACAGCACACTTTCCATGCATATGAGAGAAACCACATGCTGCTGGAGTGAAACATTGATAGCAGTGAAATCAGATTCTGCTCCCCAGGACAAAAGGTGGACACAGAGCCCGAGAACTTTGTAACTCATGAGAAGTTCACATGAACCTGCCTCTTTCCTAACACATAGCAACTCCTTCAGTTCAGGTGACTGAGGAGGGATTGACTTGGGTATTATCTGTGCCAAATTCTGTTCTTCCAGTATAAAGCTGAAAACAGAGTGGCAGCTGAGCACTCAAAATCACATACTCCATCATGTACAGCTCCTCTTGCTCACAGAGCACAGACACAGGGAACCTGTGACATCCCTCACACCTTTTGGAACAGGAACAACTTCAGTGTTGTGCTTTAACCAATACTTTGCACCTGCCAAAAGGAAATCAGTGCTATATTCACATTATGAAAGCATCTAGATGCTGGCCTGAAACAAGAGACTGTTCTGGACAGAGTATTACTCCATGCTATCTGTGCAACATCCTCCATGCTGGAAAGAAAACTGCTGAGCTATTCAGGTTTCCATTCCTGAAAGCAAGGATAGAAGTTTGACCTGCAGCTGTGCTTGACAGCTTCCCAAATGGTTCTGGTGTGTGGTGGCGTTACACACACAGCTTTGGAATATGAGAACAGTCTGTCACTCTGCATGGTGTTGGTGAAATCCCCGAGAACTTCCTTGGCCTCATAGGCTAGTGAAAATATTTTGTTTCTGCAGCACTTAAATGGAACATGCCAGGCTGAAGCACAAACGGATTCAGAAATAACAGCAGGAAGTTATGAAAGGGAGAATTCAGGCTGAGGACGAGGGAACAATCCTTGGCTGCAAGGCAAATTTGCTTGTGGAATCATCCCCTGGAAACACTGAAAGCCCCAGACTGGGCCAAACATGAGAAAATAAACTGTAGGGAGTAATTCTGCACTGATGGGGGTAAACTTCATTGTTTTTCCGTGTCCAAGTTCTGCAGACAAGCGACATGGAGAGAGGGGGAGAACAGTAGACCCAAGAGCTTATGGGCAGTGTGGGTACTCTGATGGCCGTGTTTCTGAAAAAGCACCCATAGCTAGTAAAGCAGTTAAGTGAGCAATTCATGAGCTATTGCTGTCAGAAACAGATCAGGCAGAAAGCAAGAAGACAAAGAACTAAAGTCCAAGAAATGAGAAATATCTTGTTAAGTCTCACTTGGACAGTGTCCCAGCTGCAGGGGGGAGAAAAAGAGATCTGTGGAGGGTTCCCCAGTTGAATGCTGACCACAAGGGGTTCTCACATGTCTCTTACCACTCCTATGACCAGTTTGGCTCAAACTGGCCTCTTCGCTTTCATTTTATACCTTCTTCCACAGTTCCCAATCTCTTCCTCTACATTACATTACATTCTGGATGGGTGATCCTATACTGTGACAGACAGTTGGATGACCAAGAACAAGGCAGGATCTGTGGCTGACTGCTTCCCAAAGCATTCTGCTCTACCTCTTGCACTCCAGTAGCATAAACAAGATCAGGGGATGGGGTGCGTAGGGGGAGGCCAGCTGCCAAGTGACCCAGCGCAAAGCAGGAAAATTTCTTACCTCTCTGCTCAGAGAAATCTGGGGCATGTAGAAGGGAATGTCCAAAGCTCATACAATGGAGACAATAAAACTACTTCAGAAAATAGAGCAAGGATTCTGCTTTTTGGAAAACATCGTTCAATAAGCACCAGAAGATCTCCTTCTGGAGAGGAAGAGGAGGCAGAAGGGTTTTGGATCATAAATCCATACTTCACATCACTAGATCAACAGCAGGGCAGCACCGCTGACCCTTGTTAAAACAAGACAGGTTGCTGGTGATTCCATAGGGTGACGTGTTACATTTTAATCTCAGCGAGGTGATAGCTGGTGCATGCCAGACACTTTGTATTTGAAACAGGCTCACTTTAAGCAGGGTGACTGTGACATGGTGCAAACATTCTGGCTAAGACAGCCACAAGTGCAGCCAAGGAAAAGCTGAGGAGCAGGCTTTTTTGGTGCTCTCAAAAGTATCCACCAACACAGCTCCTCAGCCCTTCTTTATGTACTTCTTTAGCACCTTTTCCCAGGAGCCATAGAGCTCCTTCAATGCAGCTGGCCTGTACATCTTCTCAGGGGCAAAGCACAGAAGCAAAGCAGTTTTTCCATCAGGCTGGTTTGTCTCTCTTCTGGCAGCAGATGAAGCTGCTGTCAAAAATAATGACACAACCTCTGAAGAAACCTGGCCAAATGGAGCATCAACCAGAACTTTGCAAGACTGGACAGAAGTGAAAGGTCATCCAAACAGAGTAATTGGCCAGACTTCTGCCAGGCAGGGTTTGCTGCTCTGAGTCCACACACAGTGGACAGAGCACGAATGCTCAGGGCTGTAGACCTGTGTGGAGGTAGAGATGCTGTGCTCTGACTCCCACTTCAAGTTACGCTCGCCACAATCAATCTCCTTCAATCTCAGGTGGTATGAGTAGAATCAGTCCTGAAGGATATCTTAGCTTTGCTTTTCAGTTTCATTAGACTTAATGTCAAGAGCTCTATCATCAGCAAAACATTTTTTAGCTCAGTGTAAGATTTTATGTCCTCAGATGGCAAAAATTCTCACAGAAGTATGTGGGGTAACATCTCGAGTAGACAATGACTTCTCAGAAGTCCTTCCTTTAGAAAGAGTGAAAGATTTCTCAATTCAGAGTGAAGGGTTAGCCAACAGACTGCTTACAGGGGGGCAATGAGAGGAATTTCAGCAGAAGGGGTAAGCACACAAAAGTACTGATAAGACTCAGAGAGAAATGCTGTCCTTCAGCAGGGCAAAGCTTATCACTACACACCTCTGCTGTGCTCTGTCTATTCTTTTAATTCTGCAAGTTCCTATTTTAGAAGTATAGTAACAGCATAGTAACAACTGTGTCTTCTGTATGCAGAGTTTTGTTCCATGTGCAATGCAAGCTCCTGATGGTAAGAGAGTAAGTGGAGATGAGCACCAGGGAGAGATATCAGGAACATGTGACTGGGAATGGTCTAAATTCTCAGTGTACTGCTAGCCCACCTGTGAGAATTAGCCATCTCAATTTGCAGCCCTAATTCAGGTTTGTCTCCATCCCTGTTTACTGGCTCGTTTCCACATGACTACTTTCTTTTGACCAAGGAGGACCACGCTGCTGCAGAGCCTCTTTCACCTTTGCAAGCATCACTGCACAGCAATGGGCAAGCTGCTGGGCCAGGATCCCCAGTTAGTTCAAAGATCAGGTTAAAAGTCCCTCAAGCAGCTGGTGGCAATTCAATAGCTCCAGCATCTACAACGTGGCACTTCAGTCTGCTTCTGAAGCGTGGCTGCTGAGGGTTACTTGGGTGGGGACAGGGTGCAGAAAAGCATATTATTTTAACACCACACTCAGAGTAGACCCACTGGTGGAGGATGGAAAAAAGCCATCGCTGCAGGCAGAGCTGGAGAGTACAAGGGCTGTTTTACACTGATGTTAAGGAGTGTACATTACCTGTGTTCCTGTACTGGAAGAGATTTAACAAGGGGCCCAAGCATATTATAGGGCAGCTCAGTTTCTCCCCACTGACATTCCCAGGGCTACAGCAGCAGTGTAAAACAGCTCTGTTACCTCTCAATTAAGCAGGGAGGTGAAAATGGCTGGAGCAGCCAATACAGTCATCTCAAGAAAAGATGATGCTCAAGGATTTGGAAAACACATCACTTCACTGTGTGATCTGCTGTCTGCTATGACAGGCTCTCTGTACATCCTCTTCATCCATTCATAGACTGACACTTGAAAACTCAGCAGACACAAACACAGTGGAAGGACAGACCAAGTTAGCGCGCAGCCCTGATGTTACACACCAGGCAGGATTAGAGTTTGACCGGTCATGTTCTTATGCCACTGAACAAGGCAGCTTGTTCCATTCAAAAGTCCCAGGCCACTTCTGCCCCTGTCCTCCCCTGCCAGATCACTTGCCTTTGGCAGCACTACTGGTTAAGTGCTTCCAAAATTAATAGTCTTGCAGAATAAGTCTTACAGAAAGCTTTAGAAACAAGTACAGGAGCAAAGAAAAGGTAAGCCTGGACAATTCATTTTTGTGGGAAACTTATGATAAGAGCTCTGGCTTCCTTCCCAAATTAAGTACTGGCTGAATGTCTTCAGCGTGCAGGTACCCTTTGGTCCTCCCTTCAGGCTAGAGGAAGGAAGCACTTTCTCTCTCTTGCCTTACGTGGTGCTGGCTACTGTTCCAGAGAGCAATAATGCAGAGAGCACAGGTGGGGGTACACATAGTCAGAGCTCTCACAGAATGACAATGGCCAAGATTTCACAAGGCTCCAACAAGCAGAGCTTTCCCCTTCCAGCAGGGTGAGAAGATACTATCACAAAGGATCAAGGGAGCACTCCAGAAGTACCCCTGCACGCTACCTATCCCAGCTCTGGACTCACTTGCCTAGTTCTGGCCCCACCACCACAACTTTCAATCTGATTTCTTGATCCCATTCTCGTCTCCACCCAGACTCCAAAGCCTGCTTATTTCAGCGCTGTTCCACCACCTCAGGAACAGCTCTGCTCTCTTTTTCTAAAAATCCACCTCCACCCTGCTTGCTATATTCCCTTGTGGGGAGGAGAAAAACAAGGGTGGTGTAGGGAGGGAGTAAGCAATGCAATAGGGAGGGCTTGGATACTAATCTCCAATTTAAATCTCTTCATTTTAGGGGTGTAGCACACCTACTTGCATGTAGAATGTATCCAGAGGTATCTGTTCTTTGTTCTCCCTAAAAATTTATGGAACAATTTATAAGAGTTGAGGCATTAGATCTGGAGTCCTGGTGTGATTCCTGCAAAATACAGGATTTACCATTTCCTGTCTCAACCTGCTACGCAGGGTTGCTACGTGAATGCTAACTAGATAATGCGCTCCACCCCACAGCTGCTAGTTAGACACAGCCACCAAAGAATCCCAAAGACTTGTAACATGTAGGAAGGAAGAAATTTTCAGAACTGAAGTACCTGATGGCCACAGGGCTGCATCAAGCATAGAGTGCTCTAATTTGATCCTCACTGATAGCCTGTGTGCAGCCTGCCAGTATCAAAGGGACATTTCCAAGAACTTGCCTCAAATCCCTACTGCAGAGTCAGACCTGAAATGCAGGAGTCTTTGCCTGCCCCCAGCCCTGCAAGCCTAAGCTCTCCCAGCAACAGCCCCATGGCCTCTGGTAACCTCGCGGCTTGCTAATGCGAGGTTCATAAACCGCTCTGACATCCCCATGGAAACAGAGTGTGAGGTCATAAACAGGGGATTAGCACCTCTGAGCGCCCAGCACAGTGCAGGAGGCGGCTGCAGGCTTTCCTTTGCCCACCAAAGGCCAGGGGCCACTCAGGCCAGGGAGGGGGAAGAGACCCCGTTGAACAGGAAGGGCAGGCTGGGGGCAAATCGCTGGCTGGGGGAAACAGGGATGGAGCAGAGAGGAACAGGCTTGTGATATGCCCTTGCTGGCTGCTCAGTCCCCTGCTCACGGCTGGTACGACTCCTGAACACTCTCCTGTTGGGGTACAGGCATCAAAAGGCTAAGAAAGAAGGGACTGCTCAGCCTGGAGGCTCAGGGAGGGTCTTACCAATGTTTATAAATACCTGAAGGGAAGGAGCAAAGATGATGGAGTCAGATTCTTCCCAGTGACAGGAGGCAATGGGCACAAATTAAAACACAAGAAATCCTCTCTGAATGTAAGAAAACACTGCCTTACTATGAGGGTGGTTCTCCAAAACAAGCTGCCCAGAGAAACTTTCCTTGGAGATACTCAAAACATGACTGAACATAGCCCTGGGTAACTTTCTTGAGCAGTGGACTTGGACTAGAAGATTTCCATAGATCACTTCCAACCAGAACTACTCCGTTATGCTACTCCATCTCTGTGGCACCCTCCTGTGACAGCCCCACTAAGTGTTAATGATGAGGAGGCAAGTGCAGCTGAGGAAGGGAGGGCAGACTTTAAGACGTGTGGATAAACGGCTTGAATAAGATCTGGTTTGTCCTTGAAAGACTTGACAGGAGAGTATAATGACAGACTTTCCTTCTCCGAAATGCTGAGTCCTTTTTATGAGCCCTGTTGCCTGAAGCATGTTTTACCTAGCTACAAGGAACTGCTTTTCCTCTTCCAGTCTATTCCTGAAAAAGAGATGTGGAAAGACAAGACTATTCACCTGTTGAGCTTGGGTTTCTTGGGAATATGCCCTTCAGGAAGTGTAGGCCTGTGGTTTGGCAACAAACCTGAAACAGAAAAAGAATAGCATGGGAAACAGAAAAAGAATAGCATGGGAATATTTTGCAGTGCCTCCTTGCCTCTATAGCATCCAAAAGTTATATTACACTTTGTAAGCCAGGTAACCCAGGTCCCTACTGGGACAGCACAATAAAATCTCAACGTGCCCCCCAGCCAAAGACAAGCTAAGAGGCTCTGCTGGGTATAGAGACAAAATACACACCAAAGACACAGCCAATTGGTCTCACCGAAGAGGCTTTTTGAGAGGATGTTGGGCACTGTTGTCCAATCAGAGTCCATCTCCAGATGAAAATCTGACTATTAAAATTCTCAGTCCTTTTAACTTAGATATAACTCATGAACCAGGCATAAAGATCAGCAAAATACTCTGTGTCAACCTGGGTCTCACCCCAGGGAAAGCAAAGAAGTCTTCACATGGCAGATGGCAGGTGCATGTTAATAACAGGGTAGGTCAAACTTACGCTAAATCAAGTGATTTCAGAAGCCTGTATTTAATCATTAGTTACTAGAGACTGAGCCACTTCCCAGATCTTTCTGCAACAGTAGACTCATCTACAGGGATAAGTGTTTCCAGCCAAGGCAGGAGCCAAGACATATAGAAAGCGGAACAAGTAGCCTCTGGTCCATCATTCTGCCCCAGCACTAGGATCTTAATGAGTCTGCTGGGTGGCTGGACAAGGAAATCTCACTGAGCTATACTAACTGGTCAGGACACTCCTCCCAAGGGGTTCTTTGGGTAGCTCACAGTAAGGGCTTGTCTCAGGAGAAGGCTAGGTACCTGCACGGTGAGCCATCTGCACACAGACAGCAATCTTCTTGTGCTCCTCCAAACAGAGGCCTGTGATCCTTCGTGGCAGCATCCCTCCATCAGAACGGATAAACTGACTCAGCAGCAGGACGTCCTGAGGGAGCAAGAGAAGGGCAAAACCATCAGTGCTAAGGCTACTTTAACTGCTGTGATTCTTAGGTGTTGTGCTGACCCTCGCGGTGTGTACACAACTCAAAGGAAAACAAAACAATGATTTCTGCCTACGCATTTTGGCTGCAGCTTAACAACAAGTGGCTTTTGCTTGCTGTCACTCTGCTTGCCAGCTTAGCTCAGTAAGGTCACTCAGATGGTCTGAGTCTTCCCTTGACTTCACTAGTGTAAACACATGATGTCAGCTCCAATCTCTGCTACTTCACTGTCGCTTGCTCCAAGATTCTAGCTAAGATAATGTGTTCTAGGTACTCAGACACAGTTACACAAGACCTGCAGATGGACAGTGTTTACACAACTTGAAATGCCACCACAGCTGCTATCCTAAAGGTCACAGATATGTTAGATCACCTCTGTCCCCCTCCTTGTTTCCTCAGAGTAGGATTGTCCTCTGCTATCTACTCCTCAAAACTTTATCCAGTTTCCCATGGTGGAACTTCCCTCATGTCTCTCTGGAGAGGTGGAAAGCAGGGAAATGGTCCAAGATCTTGCATGAAGAAGCTTATTGTAAGAGAAGAACACGTGCTGATGAGAAAGACCTAACAGGATAAATTGCTGTCTTCAGTAGTTTGACCACGTGTGTATGAGACGGGGCTGTTACAGCCATGCTGAATGGAAGGAGCACTCTGAGCATACTGAGGGTTTGCCTGCGATTCAAGAATCGTTTAGACTACACTGCTGTTGACCTTTCCAACAAAAAGCTCTAGAAATGCAAAGCATTCTTAATAAAAACAAAATTAAGGGGATCTCTAGGATCAGATAGTATCACGGAGCTGGGATGACAAATTTTTAAACACAGCAGCAACAGCTGTTGCACAAGTGTCCCATTAACTGTACACGGCACAACAGCCCAGTATTTGGATACGTGCTCTCCATTTCCACACACAGCACCACTGCAAATGTACCCGTGAGACTAATACAGACAGCCCCTCCTGACACATTGACATGAGCATAAGTTGGCCCAAAAGGCCTCTGGAGGCTCTGTGCTTGTTTTTTCCCCCCTCATCTGTTGATTGTTGCTAGTTGAGAGTTTACTTCTCCACCGCTGTTGTAAACATCTTCATAGCTGGGGTAGCTGGACCCACGTGGAGGGTGCCTGCAGGCTGGAAGGGACCTGCCAGCAAGCACCCTGTCAGAACAAGAATTCAAACCAGGTACATCAGTACTGTACACCCCCCTCTGTCTAGAGCAACAGGCGAGAACAAAGAGCACTTGTTGTTTTTCACATTGGGTGACCCTGACTCTGCCTGTTGTTCACAGATTCACAGACCTGCTCCCACCCCCTCCATCGTTGCTCTGTTACAAAGAGCTCCCTGGAGCATTCCTAGCTTCATTTACTGCCCCTGCAAAAGTAAACAATCACAAGTGGATATAAAATGAATATTCAGAAAGCCTAGCTATCTAGGAATTACACATCCACCAGCTCAGCTCTAAAGGAGGCTGCTGGAACTCAGTATGGCTTTCTGGTAACAGCCGATTCTAACAGATGCTGTCATACAAATGCTGTAGTCAAAGTTTAGAGTTTTTCTGTTGGTTTTGTGGTTTGTTTTTGCCCTTTCCCCCTCCCCACCTTCAATCTCACCCTCGCTATCATCATGACACAGAATTTCTCTCTTATCTGGCTTGCTTTCTACCTTTGCTTGTCTACAATTAATGCGTTGAGACTGATTTTCAGATCCAGTCCCTCTGAAAACACAGCAGGTCAGGCAACTTCTCACTGACAGAAACTGACTTACCAACTGCCATACAGAGGGAAGTTGTATGCAAAGAAGGAGAAAAGCACAGCCGAGCAACTACAAGCAAGCTCCTCAGAGGCCATCTATGGTTAAAATGGAAGAGAAGTGCCCTCAGCCCAGCCAACACATGGCCTTGCCAATGAGAACAGTAACCAGTGGACCAGAAGGTGCCAGCTGCGTTGGTGGAAACTGGATGGAGGCCAGCCAAACAGTCCAAGGGCACCGACTTTCGACCACTCCTGAAACGCACTGGGTTGAATTCAGGAAACAAATGCAAGACTCCATCCCTCTTTTTCCTCTTCTTTGGCCAACCAGTTCTCATATCACCAACAGCTCAATTTGCCATTTAGTACAAACATATAATTTCTCTAAGTGAAAAAGGGCTGTCCAGCTCCAAGTGCCTAGAAAGAGAAACACTTTCTAGACTTTTCTACTAGCCTGCTGTGTTACTCTGTGGGGAAGAGCAAAAAGAGGTCTGATGGCAAGTTTGAGGCTGTTCCAGTCTTTGCAGCCGTGAAAGCCCAAGTAAACCACAGGCTCTTCTGAAGGGTGTGTGTGGTCCAAGTGATTTCTCATATTACCACCACGCCTTATGGAGTCACAGGCTTGCTATCAAGTGTTTCCATGTAAAGAGGGGAGATGGGAAGCAAAGGGAGGTAGTCTTTCTTTTTTTTCCCTGTGGAAAAAAAAATCAGGAAAATCTGTTCTCTGTTATCATCTCTGACCAACAGTGTCACCAACTGACCAACACCCTTGTGCGGCCATCGCTTTTTAACTGAAATCATCTACGCTTGAGCTGCTGCAGCTCTGAATTATACTCACACTGTTTGTCTTAAAATGCTGCAAACGCAATGGAAGGTTTGTCTGTTTCTGAAGATCCTCACAGTTAAGAGGCCAGGTGCCTCTCCCAGATTACTTGCACAGATGCATCTTACCACAGGGAGAAAGCAGACAGGTACAGCCAACTTTATGGGGCAGCTGTGGAGGGAAGCGAACAAGCATGTGGAGCGGTCAAAGAAAAAAAATACGTCTGGCAAGTTCTCGTGGTGCCGTCATGTTCCATGAAATTCACATTTTGTGCTAGTGGACAGCCAAGCCTGTAACCACGGATTTGCTTTAATCACTGGACAGCTCCCATGAGGCTGGACCCAGATTCCCACCCCTGTAATCTGCAGCATTTGATGAAAACAACTTGGATTGAATTAATCTAGGGCTAATAGGCAAAGTTTGCAGTTTGGTTTCCCCTAATTGCTGCCAAAGCAAGATGACATATTTACTGCCTACTCAGACTAATGATGTTTGAAGTGGATAAGGGGGAAAACGAAAAACAAGTTTAGCCTTCACCTCTAAAAGGGCTGGATAAACTTGCTAAACAAAACACTAGGTACAGCATGTTCTTGTGAATGGATGGCAACCAGAATGCAGAGGCATCTCCGCATTTTAATATCTGCGGACACATTGAAAAGCAGGATCCTTGATATGCGATTCATTAGAAACCTTCATCTACCACAAGAAGAGTTCTGTCTGTGAAGCCAAATTACTACTGGGCCGTATCAGATAAGTCTGCCAGTCATTATTTCCAGTTATACAAGAGTCTAGTTTTTCCTTTCTCCCTTACTCCTGGGAGCTATACACCATTCTCCAGGCATTTTGTAACAGGATTGCGGGTTTCAATCCAGTTGCATCCTGACAATGACCAAACAAAAATTTTTTCTCTCATCTCCAATGGATAAAATAATAATAATAATTAAAAAAGTATATATATATATATAAATCAACTGAGGTCTAAGTTTCAATGGACAGACAGACACAGACTGCAAACTGGGGGGATTTACACCCGGGGCTCTGTTATCCTGGGCCTCAGCAGAGACTAAGAACTGAACTGGCAAAGACAACTGCAGCTCTCCACATCACAGCTGAGGCAGGTTGGAATCGTGACCCGCTAGTGCTCACAATGCCTGTTTGGTTGATTAATAACTTTGGAGACATTGGTCCCCCAGTTCTCTGACAGCCAAAGTAACTCATTATGCCGCTACTTTAGACTGTGGTAGTTGCACATGACAAAAGGAAAGTCCTATGAGGTCATATTACTCAGCTCCCTCGGGGGCTAATTCAACACTTCCCTTTTCATAGTGCCTCATTCAGTCCAATTACAAGCATCCCAAACAAAAAAGCTCACACTTTCCCTTCTGTGCAACTGACTGATCTCAGCTTATCAATCTCAAAGGAACCACTGTGATCTATTCTGATCTCTTACCAAGCACAGATTATAGGTTATGCTGTATGAACTAGGCTGTATCTTTAACAAAAATAGCTGTTCTCAATTTAGACTTTTAAGACAATTAGCTACCAGTGAGTAAATTGTGCCGCTGTTTAATTACGCACACAGTTAAATGCTTGCACTTTATTATTTAAGTATTCAGAGATTCTGCTACTCATCACTGCTGCAGCAAAGAAAAATAGCAGGGAGCACTTATGAGCAGAAAAAGGAGATGTTATTCACCTTAACATTTAAAAGCCTGAAAATCCATGACTGGTAAAAATCATTCAAACCTATAAGGGATTCATTCAAGCAGAAGAGGTGGTCTACTCTGGAACTGAAATTACTCCTAGTTCTCATCAGGCCCATAGAGGAATGCTTCTAAATACCGAGGTAAGAAGTTTCTACAGTTCTGAAATACCAGTTCACACTGCCCTCTTTAGCTTTCTGTCCAGGTTCTCCTCTGGTCTACAGCAGGAGTACTGGATTCATATATACCAGATGCACATGCATTCAAGAACTACATGATAGCCAGGACAGACAAGTTCTTAGTTTGTCTCCTGGGACCACAATACCTTAGGAACTATCTCAGCAATGATTCTCCAGACTCTGGCTGTGGGATCTCCCCTGCCTCCATACTGAACAGTAGAAATTAGGATCTAAGAATCAAACTGAACTGAAGTGTGAAAGAAAACACGTAATCTTAGTTCACTCTACAAATACGCCTAAACCCCCCACTTTACATTATTTATTTGGACCAACAGCCTACTTCTAATCCTGGAACTCAGACTTTACAGCATCACATTGCTCCTTCGGTTCTTGATAACACTGTTAACTCTACCAACTACAGTCTTCTTCCACAGAGAACAGCAGAAAGTGAGTCTGCATATTAATTTCCAAGATTTAATCTGCTCCCAGGGCTCATTTAATCCCTGAGCATCAGTTTACAGCTTCTCTGGAGCTCTTAACGTGTGACTCACGGAACGCTTTCTGGAAATCTGTAGAACTACCCAGTTTAACGATGCTGTTGACTCCTCAGAATTAAAAGTCACATGAAGTTCTATTAACCTTAAGAAAGTATCTTCTGGTGCGATTGGTCAGTTCTGATCACAACACAATTCACCAAACATCAAGAAGAAAATAGTTCCAAGAAATCGCAGCATTCAAACACAGGCAACACAAAACAAACATGACCTCTTTTTGTAGTACTTCCCATAAGTTAATGGCATTTGCAATTGTCCTAATTTATTATCACCTGAAAATTCATTGTATTGTTAGCTTTCCCAGATTGTTAAGAAATCAGACCAGAGGATACTAAATACTTCTCTCTTCCAACTTATTTCACCGTTTATTACTGCATCCAGCCTGATTCACTCAGAATCCTAGAACATTCAGATCCTAGACAACTTAAATTTCTGCAACACAGCCTTTGAAACACACTAAACTGATATTTCATTTACATCTCACATCTGTTGTTTCACCTGCCTGGAGTAGTTGGGAGTATTTTGCCTGGCACAATTTCTGTACTCATATTCTTCATAATTTGTGAGTCATAATTAGTGCTATCCATCAGGTTACTTGTTTTTAGTCATGGTTGATACTATTTTACTTGCAAATTTGCAATGTTTGATTTACCAAATGATATCATCAGCATCGTTCTCCTTCCTCTCTCAACTACTAAGTATTTCACTTGTTGTTTTCAAACCATCTGGTGATTCCCCAGCATTTTTTTCCACACTTAAAAAAAAAATAAAATCCTGCAAACGAAGCGATACATTTGTTGGCTTATTCCCCTAAGATCTAGGGACTACATGCAATCTAGGCCTGCTGGTCTGTACCTAATTCCATGCCTAAATTATTTCTGTACCTGTTTTTTTCCCCTGTTGTTTTACATTTGCAAGATTGCCATTACTACCTAGATATTAAAACATGATTTTTCTTTTTGTGTGCACTAGGACTTCATGCAAACAGCTTGGTCATTCTGCATCTAATGTGCCTTTCAGTCCCCTTCTCAAGTCTGAATGGACTTTCTTTCTCACAAAGATTTCTTTTCCTCCAGATGCATCTGTATCTCTCTCACCCCAATCCCATTGGCATTAACTTATTCTGAGTTTTCTGTTGCTTTATCTTAGTAACAGCATGTTCCACTCTGCTTTTCTTCTTTTCTACTTCCAGTACTGGATTTTCACTTTGCAAAACTGGTGCTTAGTCCTTTTGTAAACTCTGTGTTTAAATGACATCTTGTAAAGTTACATTCTGCGTCTTCTGTCTCATCCTTCTTATTCTAAAATATTCTGTTGTGCTTTTGTTTTAAAGTATTACAGGATTTCCTTCCTATCTTCTACATTTAGTGTTAGTAAACCTCCCATTAGTTAATAACTTCTCATTGGCATTTCCTGCAAAAAAGCATGAATCAAACCTATTTTTTCTGTTGCACAGGACGTAAACACATATGCTCTCCTCCACACCCATCAAGAGTTTTTAAAGTTACGTAAAAAAAGCAATTATCTTAGTGGACAATAACCCAATGAGTTAGAACAGGCCTGACTGAGTTGACTAAGTGCTGCATTCCAGTCTGATTCTCCTGGAAGTGCAACGCTGAAGAACAGCTGGACACAAAAGTCTTCTCAAATCAAATGGCCAGTAGTATAATTCCAAACTTCCTATTTGGTATGAGTTCACCCTTCTTTTTCCCAGGAACGCTATCAGCCAAGGCAAACAGTTACTATGTACTATTGTTACACCTAAGAGAAGCAGAGGTGAAGTTAACTATCTTTAGTAAATCCAGTGAAAAATGAGAGGGGCAGGTTGTGCAGTACATAGATCTGAGAGCAACATTCACCCAGCTGTGAGGATCAGGGAACTCTCCTTTATTAAACTTACCACATAATCGTACTTATGTTTCAGGTTCCAACGACAGATGGGACACTGGCCAGAAGGGTTTGGAGGAGTTGGTATTTCAGGATCTTCTAGAATTCTCCCTTCAATCTAGGAACAATTGGAAGGATGTAATGATCAGGCATAGCTCAGACCTCTACCAGCATCTCTGACTTGAGGAATACTTTTCATCAAGTCCGCAATGCATTGACCAGTATTGCACAGATGTAAGGGGAACCGTATCTGCATCATTCAACTTGCTTATATATAGAGGTACCAAGCATTTTGGATGTACACACACCATGGGGAAAAGAACAAATCCAAGGGGCACAGAGCATCATTTGATAAATTCTTGGATATGTTTTACTAAATGTAAGTTAGTTCACTGTCAGTGTGAAGTTCTCATAGTTCCCCTGAATTCCATTTACCGCAGCACTCCTTGGAACCACTATACCTTAAAATTGTAGTGGTCCTCTAGCCAAAAGCTTTTAAACACTTTTTTTTTTTCCTGACAATAAGAGAATGCAACATAATAGAAAATGCACATTGTGGACCAAAACATGAAGGGGCTTATGATGTTATAAACCACCACCAGGGAAAATTCTCTGTAAAAGTTAAAGTTAAGAAAAGACTGTCAGGAGATGTCTGTGGGTTTGTGGTTTTCTTTCCTCCTCCCCACCTGTGCCCCCCCCGCCCCAGCTTTTTTTAATACACCAATATTGTATATGAAATCCAGCTTAATTCCCTGAACAATTCCCATTTTATAATCTTTCCCATATCACTACAGAATGGTGACATTTAACACTCAACTTTTCTCAAAAGTAACATGCAAAGAGATGTAGAAGGTGTGTGTGGGAAGAACTTGAGAAATTTGTTTTCTAAATGTAGATAGACTTCATATTCCTAACATACCGACATGCGCATTTGTCTATTTTTTTGAGGATTTATGAATAGAAGCAAAAGCTATCTCAAATTGCAACTGAATGGATGGAAAAGACAGTATTGCTAGGCTTCTCCCCCACTCCCCTCCAAACTATTTTGGAAGTTTCCTCTAGTCAAATTAAGATTAAAACCAGATTTTGAGCACCAACTGACAGCCTCAAGTAGCGCAAGCACCAAAGAGTTTAAAAAGATACCCCAAGTGGAATGCAATGTGACTTTTAAGAAAAAAAATGACTGATTTAGACTGAACCATGAAGTTGTGTGCCTGAACACCTGGGAAGAGAAAAGCACTTTTCTGTAAGTGTGCATGGGACACTGGCATCCAGCTGAGCTGTCAGAACTATTTTATACCATGGATTTATGTGTTTCTTGTCTAGTGATTTGTAGTTCAAGCATCTGGGTACCTCAAATAGAGAGTATTTTCTATTTTAAAGTAAGATTCCTACCCCTCAACAAGTAGTTACAAAGTATTTACAAGTAAGTTTTTTGGTTACAAAACTGAAAACTGTAATTATGAGTATAAAATATAGGCTAGTATCTAATTTTCTACTACTTGGTAAAGTTCTTTTCTGAAAGCCAGTGTATGTGGTCTTGATTCTTGCCAGTGTGGCTTCAGACTGTACTTTGACTGTTATTTCATCTCAGAAATGAACAAAGATTCAGAATGCTATGTAAGTATCATTTTTTCTTGAGACAAATGTCAGTGTACAGTTTTTGGCAATTATTCCCCAACTACTGAGGACTTTCATATTGTTAACCCACTCAGTTATTATTCTACTGTTAGAGAGCTAAGAGGGCATACAGGGGCTCTACACTCCCAGTATGCCGATGAAACCCAGATTTCTTTGGGATTCATTTATCTGGTTCACGTCAAACACTTCCTCCAATACTGAGGCAAGGACATGTAGTATGACAAGCACAGAAAGATGGATTCAGAAAGGACATAGGGTTGGTAAGATAAATGGAGTGGCCAGAAGATATGCGTAGAAATGTATCAGCCCTTTAGCTGGTCAATTTACACTATTTATTACAAGATCTTCCTCTTGCACTGATGGATCCTAGACTGATGCTAGGGCATTTAACAGCAGAAATATCCAAATCTCCCTTATGCTTCTACAATGGGCCACGAACAATTATTTTTCTGAAGGGCTCTGCTACTGCAATGCATATCTTTCTTACTTCAAGCCTCAGTTTACATATTGGGACCCTGCAATTATGATTTACATCCCCGTTGAAACTGAGTGCAAAGCACAGCAATCCACAGTATTTACTGCTGGTGTGCACACTTGCCCCTTGTTGTGGTTAAAACAAATTCAGTGCATTCTTATAAGCTCCTTTTTTCAGGTCTCTGGGCAAAGATCAGTAGTCTGGCACTTGAAGAGAAGAAAAAGACTTTCCATCACACCTATGGAATCACAGAACTGCCAGAGTTGGAAGGGACCTCTAGAGATCAACTAGTCCAACTCCCCTACTGAAGCAGGACTGCTTAGAGTGCATTAGTCAGGGCTGTACCCAGGCAACTCTCCTACTGTCACACCTTAATCTTATTTCTGTTGACCGTTTAACTGCCATGTTCTATTTGATATTACATATCTAAAAACTAAGTGACCTGCTCCATTCAGCTTTCAAATACGACAATGTCCACTGACACAAATACAAGAAAGAAATCCAGACTTTCCAAGGCATGAACAACCGGGTTTTGTCTGTTTCATTAGCAAGCAAAAAAGTCTGTCCCCTCCTTATTATTTACATATATATAGGTAAGCATTTAGTGCATGGTATTCTAGCACACCAGATCCCAAATAATTCCTGCTCCACTCTCCTCATCACACTTACATATTTCAAAATACCTGATCTACCTGTCTCCAGCCAAGGCACAGATTGCTACTGGCCTATGTAACATGTGCAGAATAACACAATCTATCTCTCCTCTACCCTAGTTAATTTCATTGCTGCTTCTAAAAAATGACAGCTGTCTTGATAAAGTGCAACGCATCTGATTGTGGTAATTCAGTAGAATTCTAATCCTACTGCTTTGGTCTTTCCCTTTATTGGTCTGTCCCTTCCCGTAGCTGAGAAAATGCTTTTCTTTATCAGTTACTCCAGAAATTCCGTTTTATTTGCAGCAGCAGTTTCCCTTTAGTATTTAAGGTCTTCCTTCGATGATACCCGTTTCACTGAAAGTTTTTTCCCCACCAAACGAGTTACAAGATGCAAGCTCTGTACCACCTGCACGCACCAGGTCACTCATAGTCATTAACAAACACAACACAGACCAGAGGCAAGCGACATGCACAGCACGCAGCTGGCACGGAGCCATCCTGCGATGCCACATCACATTGCTGGCCCAAGGTGAAGTTATAAAGCCACCAGAGTATACTCCTTTGTGCTGGCCCACACTTGAGACGACACCAAATGCCACTACTTCAAAAAACGAACTCATCTGAAGAACTGTCTGTTGCGTTTTGGGTCCTGAATGCCTCTGCTCCGGGCTTCCAACTTTACCAGGGGTGCAGTGAGGGGGCTGGTGCTCACAGGTGGCTCTGAGCAGAGCCACCCATCATCAGCAACAGGGTGACAATCCTCACCTTTGCCAGCCAAACCCTCCACTGGGGTACCCTCACCCACAACACACTCCCACCCGGGTTTTGCCTTCCTACCCTGGAATATCCTTCAGGCTAAAAAGCGGCCTTTCTGCCCTCTTTTTGTATTTCCTTTGGGTGGGAGGACGAGGACAAGAGGAAGGGACACACTCGCCCTCAACGGGAGGCTGAAAGAGGGGTAAGGGAGGGCAAGGGCAGCTACTGAGGAAAAAGGGTGCAGGGACTTACTGTGGTCGTGTTGCCTTCAGTCACCTCCACGACTGCAAGAAAAAAAAAGAAGAAAAAAAAGGGATAGCAGAAAAAAACAGGCTCAGTCAGTCTATATTTTGGGAACGGGTGAAATACAGTGAACGCAACCATCTCTCCCCACCGCGGTGGGGCAACGGGATGCGGGGCAGCCCGGGGGCCGGCTTATCCCAGGACTCACCCTCCCGGAGGGCTCGGGTCGGCGCCGAGGCCCAGCCGTTTCCGAAAAGCCCGGTGAACAACCGCCTCAACCCCCCGCGCAGCAGGCTGGGCGCCGCCATCTTGCCGTCGCCCTCGCTGTCGTCACTCCCGCTTCCGCCGGCGGGAAGGCGGGCTCTGCCGCCGCNGCTGGGCGCCGCCATCTTGCCGTCGCCCTCGCTGTCGTCACTCCCGCTTCCGCCGGCGGGAAGGCGGGCTCTGCCGCCGCCATTTTGGTGCGCGTCTCCTCCCCCCGCCCAGGCACCTGAAGGAGGGTGCTAGTCCTTGTGCCCAGCATCTTTCCCTATATTTTCGTATGCTTGTTTGGTTTAATCACAGAATCACGGAATTGTCAGAGCTGGAAGGGATCTCTAGAGATCATCCAGTCCAATTTCCCCTGCCAAAGCAGGATTGCCCAGAGCACATCACTCAGGACTGAATCCAGGCAGGTCTTGAAGGTCTCCAGAGGAGGGGACTCCACAGCCTCCCTGGGCAGCCTGTTCCAGGGCTCAGTCACCCTCACCATAGAGAAGTTTTTCTTCACGTTTGAATGAAACTCCCTATGTTCCAGCTTGTGCCTGTTGTCCTTCATCCTGTCACTGGGAACCACTGAAAAGACTCAGGCTCCATCTTCCTTCAATCCACCCTTCAGATACTGATAAGCATTAATAAGGTCTCCCTCAGCCTTCTCCAGGCTAAAGGTTTTAAGGTTTATGGTTGGTTTTGGGTTTGTTTGGTTTTGTTGCTGTTGTTTTTTTATTTTATTAAACTTGGATCAGCTTGGATTGGGGTTAATCTGGCTTCGTGTCATGGAGGCCTGAGCTATACTCCTGCCACAGCTCCCGAGTCTCTCCTGGCTCTCCAGTGAGAGGAAGATCAAGGGGTGGCTTAGTTTAAAACAAGTGGCGGAGAGGCTGCTCTGTTTGGAAGGGCTCTGCGGAGACTCCTGCATCGGGGTGTTTCAGGCCAGCTGTAGGTTGTAGGGAACAGGCTTATTTCAAATGTATCTGTTTCATTTGCATCTGCCAGGGATGCTGAGGTCAGCACGTGTTCCTATACCTGCTCGTGTAATTTGGCAGATGGGAGTTTGAAGCAGCATGTTTCCAGGCTGTAAACTTACTCTTGTAGTGGACCAGTTGGTCCAGTTTAGATGCTTCCCATTTTTGTTTAAATATCACTTGCCTTTGGCAGGTCTTGAGCCGCTTGTAGGCTGCTGAGAGATCACTTTTCCCATCATCTTCCTTAGCATGCCACGTCTCCTGGCTTTGTCCACCTGCCTTTGGTGGAAGGTAGCCTGGAGGTACCAGTGGAGGGGGTGCATCAGATAGCTGGGACTTCAGATACCAGCAAACCATTTGTTTTAGATGGTAATGCTGTATCTTTGTGAAGAGCATACTTGAGGTTGAGTTGAGCTGTACTCCATAGCAAAGGTCGTTCACGAGGTTTCGCCATGTGTTTGTTTCCTTTCTCGTTGTCATTTCATCTCTTTAAAATATCCAGGAAGGAGAACTAATGGAGTGAGATAAAATCCCTTGGGAGTTATGCATTGATGGACATTCATGCCGTTCCATTCCTTTAGGGTCAACAGTGTTCATGCAAGACAGTCTGTATATTTTTCTGAGTTTCTAGATAAAATGTGGCATAAAATGTAAATTGTGATGTAAATGTAAAATGCGATGTAAAATAAAATGTGATCTTCCTGTCTCAAAAGATGTCTTCCACCTCCTTCCTCTTGTTTGTTACACTTGCTTCTTGTTGCAGTGCAGTGGGGAAGTGTATGCTCCTCTGGGGCAGTGGGACTAGGTTTTTTGCTTGTTCATGTAGTTCTGGATAAAACTGGACAGGTTCTTCAGGTGGTGTCATTAGCACATTGGCCTGCAGAATGGACAATCAGACCATAAAGTTAAGGCTAATCTCTTTCTGTGGCAGATTTAAACACTCAAACTCTGAGACTTTCCAAAGAAGTGGGAATGAAGACAGGGCTTCTGTCAAGACTCCTGTGCTCCAAGCCAAGCAGTGAAAACAGGGCCATCCCAGTTATTCAGAGAACAAGTTGAGTAAGAATGCTTGCCGGAAAAGACCTCTTCCTCTCTCACCACTTTATTCTATATAATAATTTCTAGAAACAGTGTGATCTTTAGCTTGTCCAAAAGCTTAAACATAAGAGCCAAACAAAATATTTACTGCCATCCAGTCCAGGGATAACTTCCTTATGAGGAGAAGGAACATTGCTAGGCACAGTGATGTAGTGATGTCACATTTTTATGAGCTGTTTCTTTCTCTTATTTTCTTTATATAGAGAGTTTTATCCTGGTGTAAGGAGTTTGGCTGCAACAATCTGATGGGAGAGTTTATTCAAGTGGCTTAAATTAAATGCAATTTCTTCTGCCGGTTTCCCTGCCTTTTGTGATGGGGAAAACAAAAGGGGTGATTCTGTTCATGGGAGAGAAACCAACAGTTGGTAAGACCAGTGCTGGCTCACTATGGTGAAGATACGTAGACAGAAGGTTAGGGCTTTCAAGAGTTTCTTCATCGTAGAAACTCTTCGTAGGACTTTTGATAAAAATACTTAAGCAGTGCTATAAGCTTTTGGTTGGACAGAAAGAGGCCAGCAACATGGTGATAGTTCAGATACAGCAAGTACTCCGCTTGCTCACCTCACCTTCAAACAAATGCTGGCTCTAAAATAATTTAAGTGGCACATAATTTAACGCAAAGAAAGAAAATAGTTGCTTTCTTAAAAGTCAGCAGTCTCTGGGTTGAGCGAATCGTCTCTTCTCCTGAGATGTTTTCTTTGTCTTCTGAGTATTTTCTATAACTCTTAGCATTGCAGCCCATCAAGTCCCAACGAGACAAACAGAGCGTGTGCCAATTTGAGTTGAAGCCCATCATCTCTTTCCAAGTTTGGAAATTTGACATATTTCTGATTCCTTGCAGATAGTTTTTGAATGTGTTTATTTCATCAAGCCCTTGTATTCTGGGGAAAAGAAAAATAGCCCCAAATACTACGTCTATGTACACGAGAGAGGAAAGAAAGTGGTTTTCTTTCTGTAAGTCGGTTCAGCGATGGTCTGTGATTTGTCAGCACTGCAGAAGGTCGTCCAGTTTAGACAGAACTGGATGTTTCCAAGGAACAGAACGGAATGTCACCGGCCATTGAAGAATGGCTCCTTTTCCTTTTGAATTAAAATTAAACCTATGCTCCCAAGTGTGGGTCTGGTCAGGAGCAAGGGAGTATCATATTTTAGATGAGAGACTTATGCCCTAATTGCTTATGGCCTCCAGAGATTTTGTGGGACTGTTCTCAAAGAAATGGTATTCCCTTGTTTGAGCTGCTTTGAACTGTAGATGTTCTGTAAGGCTCCATTTTTCTTTTCATACTAATTTGCGTTCTGCTCTTGTCTCAGAAATTGAATATGTGCTGCTATTTTTCTTATTTCCTATAACATATTACTCTTTTTTTTTTTCCTGCTTCCAACTACAAAGAAACTTTTCTGGTCCTCTGGGCCTTTTCTGGTCTGTTGGATGCTAATGGATGACATGTATATCTGCTCCAGAGCCTTACCCATGCAGATAGCTTGCGAAGGCTGAGGCTGTTCCAACCAAACATGATTAAAAGTCATAGAAATCGAGATGGAAAAAGCTATTAGGTCATGTAGTTCCCACACGCGCCCCCCTGGACCAGTACAGGTTTGTTTCCAATGGTTCATTTTTGGTGCTTTCCAGAAGGGGTCAGTGCAGGTCAGCGTTCACTTTGCATCCAACCGCTTGCCTGCCTGCCCCACTTCTTGAAAAATTAGGAAACTTTCTGAATCTGGTGATGAGTAGGTTGCAAAATGTCTAGAATTTTTATTATAGCTTGCACTTTGATGTTGGGTGGTGATCAAAAGCAGAAGAAATGTGTTCAAGTCCGACAACTGATCACCCAAGTTTTCAAATGAGGAAATTTAGTGAGCTCTTCAAAACGAGTTGTTGGCTATGCATGTATGTTAAATGCTTTGGATCCTGACAACTGTCCTGGGGATGCTCGGCTGAAACAAGAAAGACACAGATTCATAGTTTTACCCTGTCGGGTGGTCCATACTTAGCGCATATTACAGTGGTATTTTATAGCTACATGAAAAAATGTCTGGATAACTCAAACAACAGTTTTGATTGTAAAAAGTGAAAAAAACCCTCTTGCGTCTGAGTAAGGGAAGAGAATAACCACCACATTGCACCAAAAGTGCAGTTCGTCCTTCTTGGCCACTGTGATACTGAGACCTTTCTGAAGATTGTCCAGTGCCACCAGGCTGTGAGGGCACAGGGGCTCCTGCAGGGTTCCTCTTGTGTGTTCCAGCCGGGTGTCCTGGGTGAAAGGCCTGTCCGTTCCACACAACAACAGCTCACCCCAGATGCCTGTGTCCGTGAAGAAGCACCAACCAGCTTCTGAAGCAGGCTTTAGAGGGTGGAGGAGAATGATACGGGGACAGAAACTAATAATTCAAAGTGTGGAGGAAGATGAAAAGGTGGCTGGAAGTGGTAAGAAGGAAGCGCTGCAAAGAAAGCAGGCGAGATGGCACTCTGGTAGGAGAATGAGCGACTCACTTGAAAATAACTTGTTTATATTTTTAAGGTTTTCGTATTTTCCCAGTGGATGCAGTTATTTTTCAAAGTAAAATAACCAAGTAATAATTTCATTACGTTTCCTTCCAAGATTTCAAGCTAAGAGTAAACAAGAAAAATCCAGTGGGAAAATTAATTCAACCTCCTTTTTCGAGAGCACTTCAGTTCTATTTCTTCCCCCTCATCCTCATATATTTTCACTGCTACTGTTCTTATACCTCGTATCTGTGGCATTGCTGACACCAGCTGAAATACCTCAGTGATGACATTTGTAAAAGGGAGAAACCTTTGGGATCACTGAAAATCACTTCTGATATGGAAATGATGAGTTCTGAGATTTTCAGAACTTATTAATGACTTTTGACATTTTGGGAATGTTCCATATGGGCAAGTCAAAATGATGGAAAACAACTGAACCGCTTGCTCTGCGATTTGATCTCTGGCAATTAATATTTGAGCTGCATGGGAGAATCATAAGGAACAAAAACTCTGTAACAACACCATGGCCATCAGACCGGCAGACTTCCAAAGCTTTAATTCTTCCAGATGTGAAGTGCCTTTATTTTTTTTTTTATATTTTTTTTTTTCCCTCAACTCAGGTGAAGGAGGGACTTCAGAAAAACAGACAGTGAAAACCACTGAATTTGTGAGGGGTGATTGGCACAGAGACCACCACCTTGTTGAGCGTTCAGACACCAGTGTGCTCAAACACAAGCAGCATTAATTTGCATTAACTGAAGTCAGAGGGCTTATGTGAGCCATAAAAATAAAAAATTTTAAAACATGTTTATATGTTTTTAGAATAAAAATGTTGTGTCTTCAGACCTTTCCAGGCTGGATTGTAACAAATGAATTTGCCGTCAACAACAGACGTGCTTGTAAATGGTGAGGGTGAGCGGGAAGAGACCTGGAGTCCTCTGGTTCATTCACATGAGGAGAGCCCGGGGGTGGTCTTTCACCAAGGAGTCACGGAAGCCTGAAGCCAGCTGTTTGCATCAGTGTTTAGTGCTGGTGGCTCAGACGCCTATAGCCTTGACTCTTGTTGCCACCAAAGTCTGAGGTTCACCAGAGAGGTCTTGGGACAGTGTAGGCAAAACCATTGATGCCCAGTCCTTTCTTCTGGCAAACTGAGGGGTTGCTGTAGAAACCACTTCATTTTGTGTTTAGTGTGGACACCATTAAGCTTCACATCCCTGGCTCTGAGTGCAGGAGGATCCACAAGCTCAGCCTCCAGTCACTTTGGTCAAGATTTACATGAGGCTGTCTGAGTGCAGGGCAGGCTGTGCAGCCTGTTGCAATGAGAAATCAAACACCTAGACTTAAAGTGAAGTGAGGTTTTGGTAGGAAGGCATAGAATCAAGACTGAAGAAGTTTGCAGGAAAGTGTGCCAGCTCGGTTTATGCTTTATGAAAAGGGTAGAGGCTCTGTCATAACAATGAGGTTTGGCGTCCTCATCTTGCTCTTTTTCCCATATTTAGCTCCATGAGACTGGAGTGGGGGAAGCCCGTGCTGTGCTCTGATGTTGGACCATGGTGGGACGTGATGGAGGGATCTCCAGCAGGGTTTTCCTCTTATGGCTCCTCCAGCCAGATGGCTTCAATCTACTGACCAATTCTCTGTGCTTTGTGTGAGGTCTGTGTGCAATTTAAATGGAGCCTGTTCTCAGCTAGTTTTGCCTTTTTGTTGCCCCCCCTCCCCCACATACACATATATTCCCAACTGACCCTTTTCATGCTTCCCCTTTTCTCGAGCCATTCGGGGAAATTGTGCTGGCACCATATAACAAATATATCAGCTGGATTCGCCTCAAAGCCCTTCACTTCTGGAGGCTTGCAGCCCTCTAACTCCTCTGAGCATTTCTGAGAAGAGCGCTCACTTAGGCAACTGGGCTGTTGATGTAGCTCCCGGAGTGGTATTTCTTTGTGATGCTGCTGTTTTCCAGCTGGTTAGAAGTTTAGAACTTGGCACTTCTTGTATGCACCTCTGTTTGCTACCACCCTGAGTCCTGGCAGATTTGTCTAATCATCAGAACACAGTTGTCTGAACCTTGTATTTTGCAAATCCAGAAAGAGCGTATTTGCTCTCTAGGTTATTTTTTGTATTTTCTGATATTGTTCAGTATGAAAAGCCTCAAATATCATGACAAATGAAAGCAGGGACCGCCCTTCTTGCTGCATTTTTATCACTTAGCACCAAAATTGCATTGAGGAGCAGACAATAAGAGACAGCCTTATTAGACAGTCTTCTAAATAGGAGACAAGCAGAGGACAATGGAAGAGTGATAACAGTACAAGACAGTAGGACATCTCTGTTTGTTTTGTTTCAGTCATCATCGAGCTTGCTTCCTGGATTGGCACTTTGGAAACAAGATCAGAAGGGCTGTGGTGATGGTTGTTGGTCTGCTAAAGTCAGTTTTACTTCATCCCCAACTGTATGTGCTTTCTGCTTTGCAACCTGTTGTGCTGCATTCTTTTACGTTACGTTCTTTACTTTACATTCCTTACTTTCATTAATCAGGGGCCTGGAAGAGACTTGGAGGCTGCTGGATAACAGTAGAGTTGGCCTCCTTGCCAGTCAGGTGAAAACACAATATGCTCTTGCATTTCTGAGGGCTTCCTAATATGAGTCACAGCCGGCTGGATACCTTATCTGTTAAGAGACAGATAAGGGAAAAGGGGATTTCCCTTGTGGAAAGAAGGGCTTGGGAGTACATTTATGACACTCTCCAGTTCTCTTGGTATGTTGGACTGTAGCGTCCAATATGGGCCTCTGCCACGTTGTGCAGCTCAAAGAGCTATTCCACTGATGAGGATTTCCAAAGTGCATTGTATTGCAGGGCTGCTTCTTTTCTCGTTTGGTTTCTGTAAGTTCTTTCTGGGAAAGACATTCAGTGTCTGTTTGCATGAGTGGTAATGACAAGCAATTTCCATTTTGATATCTGAGACATGGAAATAGACTCCCTCCAAAGATACTTGTTTCTGGTACCCTGCAGATCTAGTATATAATCAAGAAGGACTCTGCCCTCCTTCCCCCCAAAATACCCAAACAAAACTGTTAACTGTAATCTCACTGAGTGAATCAGAGAATATGAGCTTGGCATGCAACAGGAGAGCTGAGGCAGTTATCGGCAGAGATGAAAGTGAGATGCTGATGGCCAGAGTTTAATTGGGTTTTCATAAAACATGCTGTTCTTCACAATTTAGCTAGCGCTTGATAGTTTCTTTTTATGAGTCTGGCAAGACAATGAAACTTCAAGCCATTTGCTTTGCAACTGGAAAAATGAAGCAGAGAAATATTCAGAAGGGCACTAGGGTTCTTTGTCTCTTGTATTGAGAAGCAGCAACTCAGCAGCGAGGGAATGAACGCCTCTTGCAGCCATACAAGCACAGTTTAGCAGTAAATCAGCTCAGCTGCAGTCCTCACCACGTGATATTCTTTAGTTGCCACTGGGGAGAATTCTGCTCATCTCCAGACAAGATTTTGACTTGAGTTAATATTTATTTCCGTTTTTACAGATGTGCTGTCCAGTGATGGATGGGGTGTGTTAACCTTCTACTTCTTCACACCTGGTCCACACCTGTTTGGGATCTCATTCCCTGCCCTACTGGGCAGCAGCTCTTGAACTTTGTTGGATCCTGGATCTCAAGCCAACTGAGGGTGGTGAACAACTTTGAAACTCTTGGCCAGAGGGCTTTTTGTTTTTAAAGGCAGAGAGGTTGATCGGTTTTGTTTTGTTCTTGGGTGAATATTCATTCTCATGACAGAAACATTTCACAATATGCTGTTTCCATTTGACAGCTCTTTGGCAGCACATGTGTGAAATAAATTGGGTTTTTGTAGTCCAGTTCCTAGTGGGCGAGAATATCCCTGTCTCAAAAGAGGCGTTGGACTTTCATTGCACTCATTGATAGTTTAATCAAAGAAGTTGTGGACTAAATATTCCTCAGAGGCCAAAATCACTAGGGAATGTAGAAGTTGATCTTCCAGCACACTGTGGAGAAACTCGTTCTTGTCTCGCCCGTGCAGCTCCTTTTGGGTTAGAAGGGAGCTTTGGTCTCCAGGGCTGTGGATTCAAGAGCATGAAATTCAATACAAAAATTTTTAAACGAAAAACAAATGGCATTGTTTAGAATCCTGTTATAGCATGTTTTTTTCATTTGCACTGTGGGAGCTTTAAATATTAGTATGTGAGCACTAGCCAAATTTAGGTTGGTCAAGACTAGAGAAGAACTGCAAGGAAGTTCAGAGAGACCCAGCGAAGCTTACTGCAAAGGCAGCTCAATGGCAAATTAAGTTCTCTGTGGAGCATCAGGAGATAATGCATGATTGGGAGAAAACTCATTTGCTCAGACATCTTGAAGTACTCTAATTTATTCCTTTCAGTTTAGGAATAAAGACCTGAGCAACACTACTCAGTGAGCTCATTAATATTACTGAGAAAATACTTAATTGGGCATTGTGTGAATGGCAAGTATGTGGAGAGTCACTGTATTTATCAATAACATAATTGAAAGCCAGAATAAACATCATGTTTCAGGCTTTTAAACTAATATCCGTTCAAATTTGGATGGTGGACAGGTTACTAAGTGGAGTTTACGTCCTCCCCTGACCTGCCTAGTAGCTTTTTCTAGAGCTTAAATACTGAACTAAGAGGCCTTGGGGCTGATACAGCAGAGCAACTTGCACATTCCACATCTGTTAGTTTCTGTCTGTGTGAGCTAAAAGAGGTGAGGAGTCAGGGCAGAGATGCGTGGAAGGAGCTGTGCTGTGGACCTGGGACAAGAACAGTTGGGATGTCGTAAGCGAAGGCCGAGGCACACCAGCAAAAATGGGTTATGGGATCACAGAGCTCAGTTGTGATTAACTTTTGGGGAGACCAGCGTGTCAGTATGGCACTGGGGGCTATCCACGAAGGCTCAAAGACAACTACCAGGCAGTATGTGGAGGTCCCAAGGTTGGAATAGAAGAAGAGCTGCATGTCAGTGTGAGGAGCATCCACAGAGTTTGCTGTGGTGACACCAGGGAGCAAAAGAGAAAGGAGTGTAGTTGCCAGTCAGGAATGAGGGATGTTGGCAGAGCTCAGTATTTAATGTAACTGGTTAGTGTGAAGGTGCTTTCTTCTTCCTTGGATACCACTGTTTGTCTATCTTTCCCACTTCTTTTGCAATTTCCCTTTAAGAATCTGAATCCCCCTGAGCAGCAGGTGATCTTGACTATAACGTAGAGGAATAAGCTTGGGAAAGTTTTATTAAAAGAGAGCGGGTTATAAAAACAACCCTCTCTGCACGGCTTGAACCTGTCAGCATGACGCTGCCGACGGCGCAGCTGGAGAGGAACGCGGCAGGCTCCTTGGCCCTGGAGCAGAGCAGCCCACACAGCCTGCAAATGTTACGGGCCCGGCGTGGGTTTGGGGGAGGTGTGCCTGCCTTGCCAGGTGGGCCATGCGTGGAAGTCAGATGCTTAAGTGGCCGTAAGCCTCTAATCAAAGCAATTGTTTTGAATCCTGGTTCTGCCCAAGGGCTTGAGAGGGTTGAGGGAAGCGCATGACTGTCCTGCTGGGCTTATCTCCAAAGTAATGGGTCCTTCTGAGTGCCCTCTTCAGGACTAAATTATTGACCCCTTGCAAGATGAACTAACTTGTTGTCAGGATGGTTCTCTTTGCAAGTGGCTGCAGCATGAAGTTACGCTGGTGTTCAGGCCTGGAACAGTCAATAAAATATAGAAAAAAGTGACTGAGGGGCTGGAGAAGCTTGTGTCACTGAGGCCCAGGGTCTGCCCAGGATGTCTTGGTGTCCTGCTTTGGGTCAGCAGCCCTAGAGCAGGGATTGCTGTGAACCTTTCCATCCCGACAAATTGACTCTGTTTGTTCCTGTTGGCTTTGCTCCTGTCTCCTTTGTGTTCCAGAAAGGGAGAATTTACCCTCTGCAAATGCAGGGCTTACATGCAATTTTCCTGGAGCTCAGACAGTCAGCCAAATCAGCAGGAGCTTTTTGGAAACAACAGGAGCCAGCTGAGGTCAGTTTTGATCTGGTAGAAACTTTACTAAACCAGTCTTGAATAGGAGTCATTCTCATTAGGCCAAGTCAGTAGGAACTGCAGAGAGCTGGCTGAAAAGGTGTAATTCCTGGTGAGGAACTCTTCGATGGAAGTCACCTCCTAGATGAAGGAATCAGGGCCATGCTGGGTTACTCGTGGTTAGAAAGGATTTTGTTCTTGACCAGCTGAACTAGACCACGTTCTTTTAGTTTTTCTCAACTTTCCTCATTGTAGTACTAGGACCCTTTCCACACAGGCAGCAATGGACCTACGGCTTTTGCCTCAGGAGTAGCAGAATATACTGTGCCCTTTGTGGCTGCCCTGAGGCCAGGCTGGAATCTTCTCTGCTCACAACTGCTGTCCGATTCCGTTCTGTAGTCCTCACCCCAGCTGTATGGAGGTTTCTCTTGATCTTCAGAGATACTGCAGGAAACTATTTCCTCTGACTGTCCCCAGAGCCATCTGTTTGTAGAAGAGGTGTCATATCATAGCATGACATGCAGAGGTATGTAGTGCTGTGTTGTGGGATATTTGGCGTGCCGTGTCTTTAGCCATGCAGTAGCCCATGTGTCCATGCACATGTGTCTATTTGTCAAGGCAGCTCACCCTTTCTCCCAGGATTATTTTGCTTCCTGTTTTCTAGGTTGTTATGTCCTGATGATGGCATAAATTTTCTCGGGATGCTTCCAGGCTGTCCTACTTCTAATGCAGCATCTGATCCATGTTCTTAAGTGAGTAGCTGAGGATGCAGGCCACCTGGGTTCAATTCTCTGTGTTGCCACAGGATTTCTGCATCACCTTGGCAAGTCATGAAGCAATTTTTCCAATGGATTTTTCTTTTGCTCAGTCAAATGACACATTTTTAGAAGCAAAAGTCAAACTCCAAGAGAATAGAAAGAATAAGCTCTTACATGCTGTCCATTCATGAAGTACAGAGCACATACATGCGGTCTATGTGGTTGTGCTTGAGAAATAGTGGTTTAGAGTAATTGCCAAATGATGAAGAGCATAGCTATGTTGGAAGAGCCACCTAGTGGGATGTGGTCTGCATGTCTAGTAGTCTTTCTGCTGGACTGGGCATCCTTTACTTGCTTCCTCTCCTCCCAGCCTAAAGCCATTCCCTTGTTTACTTGGTGACACAAATGAGGACAGTATACGATTGCATCAGTTTAAATGCGTGTACATGAAGGTTTTTGCTGGCACAATTTCATCAGCATCCCTCTTTGGCTGGATGAGCTTTGTTGTGTGGGACAAGCCTTGGTCTTTGAGTTCCTCAGGGATTTAACTGTAACTGGGACATAATTGTGTATCTCTTCCCTGCAGGTCTGTATGAAGATGAACACATTAAAATTAAGAGTTGCACAAGCTGTAGCTGAAGGGACCATTGAAAAACTTTGATAGATACAGTGTCATTCAACCAAGATTTCATAAGATGACTTGAAACATGTGCACCTGATAAGTGGAAGTGAAAACGCGTATGGATTGGGGAGATAGATCAGTTCAACATTTCCCTAATTCTAAATATCCTTTGCAATGCTACTAAAGATACCCATGTTTATATACATGGAAGGAAAACGTAAAACAGGAGAACATTAAGGTGATCTGTTTACTTTTAGCTACTCACCTGGATTGCAGAGAGTTTTGGTTGTTGGTTCTCAGTCTTGTCTCTCAAATGCAGAAAAAGCATTTAATTAGGGATTCTCAAGGGGCAAATGTAGATAATGACACTTTACTGTAAATTTGAGGCCTTTCAGCTGAGCTTTGTTAGTCTCTGCTACAGGGCTAGTAGCTCTGAGTCTTAGTGTGCAATTAGGTCTCTTTCAAAACAAAATTGTGAAATGGATCTAACCCTGTCCCTGGAAGCTTCTTCTGGTGGAATCTCTGTGGCCTGATCCATTCCTCCATGGATCAGGCTCTCTTACGGAAATTTTTCTAGCATGGCCTGTAAAAGCAGCTCCTTCTCTTGGCCTGAAAACTGATGGCCCAGTTGACCTACCACTTTTGGCTTCAGGAAGAGGCTCTGATCCCACTGGTTTCAGAAACAAACATTCCTTGTGGCTGCTTCTCTAAAGTCAGCATTTCACATCAGTGTACACTTGGCCGTTATACTCTCAAAGCAGCTGCCTTGGTTTTTCTTTTTTTTTCTTTTTTTTCTCCCCCCTTCCTTACAGATACTAGGGAACAAGAGATTCAGAATGGCTGGTAATGAAAGATCAGCGTGATGCCAGGGCTGTATTGCTGGCAGCATAGTGCAATAAACATACTTGTTTTATAAACTGATGGCAAAGGAAGTTCCTAAAAAGCCACGGAAAGACTACCTGGAAAATCAGCAAAGGTGTTACATGCAAATGAGGCACCTTCCTTTTTGCAGCTCTCAAAATGAATCCTTCTCCTGCAAGGTGGTTTGGGCATTTTAGGGAGTGGTAAGTGAACCACACCTCTTCCAAATTCTTCTCACTGACCCACCACTGGGCCTTAGTTCTGCCAAGAAAAAAAATCTTTTAAAGTTCAGTGTCAACAGGCAAGTGCTGTCTGTTCTCTGTAAGGACAACATGTATCTGAGGGTTCTAAAAATACCATTCTGTGTTGAGAACTAGAGAATCTGTGACCTCTGTAGGGACCCGAGTTGCAGAGACTAACTAAAATACAAAAAAAATTATTAACTTTGTTCAGTAATTAATTGCTGGTAGCATGTGAGGACAGCTTTCAGAAAAGACCAGTTTTCATTTGTAGTTTTCTGAATTGATGTATCTCTCTGCCCACTTACTTGCCTACCTTCGCTGGGCATGCATGAGGTGATGGTGAAGAGTACAGTCCCAGCGTTAGATTTTGAGCTAGGTTCTTTGCATATGAGCTGTGCCCGGCACAGGCAGCTGAGGGCAGATCATCAGGCAGCCAAATCCAACTTCCTTGCCATACAGGACAGTCATAGTGGGGGCTGGAGTATGCTAAGGGATAACTTTCTCTTATGCTACTGGTGTATAAACTTCACAGACCCTTAATCTGGTGAACAATCGGATAATAAAACAGAACTGTGTGGAGAGCTGTGGCTTGTTAAGACATCTTTCCCACTGGGAAACTCTCCACTGTCCCTTTGCACTCATGGTCCTGACAATATGCATTGAATTGCGCAAAATGGCAGGGATGGAAAAAGGACTGATGAGTGATATCTAGTTTCCAGGCCATTTCTTCCATCCCAGGAGTCTTTTCATCCCGTCTCATTCCCTGCCTTTTCATAGATGACAGAGAGGAACTGGACTGTAGCAAACGAGTCATGTTGCTTTTGATTTGGGCTTTTTTTTTTTAATAGTATATGGTATATACTGGGTTGTGACATGAACTGCAAATGGTCTGTAAAGGGCTTTTTGCCCTTCAATGCAAAGATTTCAGTCTGTGCCCCAGCTCTGCCTCTGTCTTCTAACGGGAGGCCTCAGCACGGGGAAACATGTCCAGGGGAAGGCAGAACAACAGGGCGGGAATTAGTCAGATGCAGAGGAGAGTGGCTCGATACTAATGGCCAGATAGGCTCTGACAGCCTCACACCAACGGGCCACTCTCCTCTACAGGGAGTTTACGAGGCCTTGGCTTGTGTGGCCACCTCCACTTATGAATGAAAATCAAAACCAGATTGATGTCCCCCTCCCAACAGCAGCTGCCTGGTTTTTTGCATAAATCGTGCTCCCCTGCCCCTCTCCAGGGGAGCTCCATAAAATAAATGGATTCATTACATGCGGATTTCCTTTTCCTTCTTCTCTGGAGAAACAAAGAGCCTATTAGACACGATATGGAAATGCACATACGCATGCACACACGTGCAGACAACATGAAAACGTGCACGTGCACATGCAGTGTATGGGCTCCCTCCCATCTCCCTACCCAGACAGTGCCATAAAATACGTGCATAAAACCCCTTCTCCTTTACATGCGCAGCTCTGCCGAACACACAGGCCTGTATTGATTCGCGCAGATCTGCAACTTAAATTCTATACTAACAAGAACAGGAAAGCCCAGGGCAAGTTGCCACCTCCCAGAAGGTGCAGCACTGAGGAGAGGGAGCTAAGTGGGGGCTGCTTGCCTTTGCCAAAGCCTCCCTTGGTGCCCAAGAGCTGTGTTTCTAACAAAAGCGTAAGGGCCCCGTCCTTCTCAGAGCAGGGCTCGCAACAGGCTGCGTGCATGGGACATGGGAACCACAGGAGCTGGGAGGCTGCCAGCTCTCCCTCCAGCTGAAGTAGAGGAGGGTGCTTTGTGGCTGAGAAAAGGCGGAGGCTTGAAGGTAGGGAAATGGCTGGGAGCCCTTCATTCCTCTCATCTCCAGGTGGCGGCAATACTGACACAGGAAAACACACCTTCCCTGGAAAGCTCTGCCTGCGCACAGCAGTCACAGATGCAAATCCCGCACACCTGCGTGCCGGGGTGAGGGACACCCTGGAAACCCCTGGCTGAGCAGGTTACACAGAGGTAGGAGATGTCTACATTCACCCTCGAGATGCTGCCATCTCCACGCTGGCCCCAGGACAAGACTGTAGTACGTGGGTATGTTCACATTGTATGCTAAACCTGGGTCAGAGCCTGGGTTTGAGCACTAACTTGCTTCCCATGCAAATTGTGAACGCCCTTACTAACCCTCAGGTCCAACTCCTTCCAGCTTCAGTCAGAAAGCCTTTGGGGCTCTGAAAGCCCAGCCTCGACAGGGTGCTGTGCTGTAGAAACAAGAGCCAAATTCCAACAGCACAGGGAAAATGATGGTAACCTTTACTGGCTTGTAATTGCCTCTGCTCACCTGACTGACAGCCAGGAATGGAGCAGAGGCAGAAGAGGAGGGCTGCTTTCTTACCTGGCACCAGGGGATGCTGTGCTTTGGGACAAGGGAGAGGGACACAGAGCTCAGCTGGAGGGTGGGAGGCAGGCACAAGGGTGACATTTGCTGGATCAAAGCCCAGGACCATGCTCAGGACATGCCACTAGTGCCCAAGCTGGACTGAACTCTGGCAAAAGTCTGGTGATCAAGGGAAGGAACTGGACGTCAATCTTCTTTTTCATCCAGAATACATACTACTGTGGAGCCCTTTTTAGCCTCTTAGTCTTTCTAGGAAGTGATGGTGTAAATTTAGGAGG
The DNA here is from genome assembly GCA_013400375.1 of Thinocorus orbignyianus. Classification (NCBI taxonomy): domain Eukaryota; kingdom Metazoa; phylum Chordata; class Aves; order Ciconiiformes; family Thinocoridae; genus Thinocorus; species Thinocorus orbignyianus. Next base: position 135,310 of record VXBW01001858.1, read on the forward strand.
CCGCGGTAGCAGGCTGGTGGCAAGAGAGACCCATTCAAAATCAAGCGGTGGGGAGAGCAATGTTGCCAGCAGAAGGAGTTCAGAGACACGATCCAAGACCCAGATCTCTCAAATCGAAAATGTCTCAGTAGTGTAAAAAGATACCGGTGTTTTTCTCAGGCCTGCAATATTGGGCTGTTGGGTTACAGTCAGGCTCCACTGCTAGCTTTTCCTGGCAGCTACGAAGAGTAGGAATCCTCCCTTATAAGACCTATGGTTTTCACATAATTGAGTGAGTCTGGGAGCTGGAGCTTTGAGAAAAGCTGGAATGTGATGTCTAACGAAAGCCCTGTGATTGAGAGAAACTAGCAAGAACTGAGATATGAAGGAACTTAAAGTGGTTCATGTCACCTTAAATTCAGTGTTATAAGCCCCAAGATATCAGGCATTTCAAGTTGGACCACAAAAATTTGTGATAACTTTAAAATCACGAGCTTTTGTAAAAGAATAAATGCTGCATTTTCTCTCTTTGCCTCTTGGTTTCTGAGCCTTAGAATTCCCTTCAAATCACATTCTGTAGTTTTCCCTACAGTCAAGAGTACTACAAAATTCTCTCACATAGAAAACATGTTGCATTGGGGTCACAATTTTCAGTTTTCCTCCCAGTCAAAAGGACTAGAAACTTGACTTACGTAGAAAAGGTGTTTCTCACCTAATCATCTGTCATCAGGAACTGGAGCTCTAAGGGAAAACAGGAATGGTATAATGAGATCCACAACCCACCACAAGCACTGGCAATGCTACTTCAAGTGGCTTTGCTTCACTGGTGTCTGCACGGACTTTGTGTACGTAAATATGGAGATTGCAATCTGCACCCTGGAAATCCTGGAGCCTTGCAGTGACCAAACGGGGTGAGCCCCAAAATCCATTTATTCCCAGATCGTGATGCTCTGATGTTTTCTGTGATGCCTTTGCCAGATGCTTCAGGGGAAGGTGCAAGAACTTTGCAGTAGGCAGATGTAACTTAATCTGCTCCACACTTAACATCAGTCTGGTTCCTACCCATTAGAGATGGTATTGGGACCAGGAGTACAAATTTTAGCATCTTTTCCAAGAGCATTGTTATGGGGGTTTTTTTGTTTGTTTGTTTGGGGTTTTTTTGTTGTTTTTTTTTTGGGGGGGAGGAGGTTGAGTTTGTTTTTTTACTGCTCATCTGCATCATTATCCAATCTTTCTGTAAGGCTTGCTAAATTCTTGTCTTCCCCATCTTCTTGGGTTATAGATGGCTTAGACCAGTTACAGCTGATGTGAAGGAAATTATTTACTTTGATGAATTTTGGACTGGTTATTTCTTCATCTTACTGAATATCTGTTCACCTTTGTGTATCCAAGGACAACAACAACACTCAGTTGTCTTTCTCTCTGCAAGTATTTTGTACGTTTTCATCAGGATGCCTTCTGGTTGCAAGGGTACATAGTGCTGGGGATTTGTGCAGTGAATTTCTTTGCTTGAGTCTCCCATGTTCTTAACCTGCTTGCTTTCACGTACCCTGCTTCCCTCCAGTGTTTTTCCCTTCCTACATGTGTTACCTGATAGCTGGGGCTCTCAGCTTGGGCTGAGGCAGCCTCTGGTTTGTTTCCTGCTGTGGCGTTTTACATTAGCATCTGCTCCTCTTTAGGGTCTAAGCTCTATGGCAGGGATGAGCTTCTGTGTATGTATGTTTGTGCTTGAAACCCATGATTTCAACTGGAACCTCTATGCTCTGCTGTAGTGCATGCAGTGATTAGTAATAATTCACACTTAAATAAACCCTGGGTTGAGTTGAGAACTCCTTCTTGGTGACCTGGTGCCCAGACCTGGTGCTGGGACTCATCCCCAGAGCACAACAAGGCCAGTGGCTTGGAAGGGGTGCCGAGTTCCTGATTCTCCATGGGAAAGCAGAAGGCAAACCAGCCTCTCTAGAAACAACCCTGCCTCTATCTCTCTCCTTTGCCCCTTATCTCTGAGGACATTTGTATGCAAATAGGATCAAAGGCTCAGAGATGTGAGATAGACTGTCTGAATATTCACCAGTGGGCAATGATGGGCGGTGCACTTCAGAGCAACCCATCCTCAGCTCTCAAGTGAGTGAGGAGGAAGGATTGGCGCAGGGGATCAAGCCCTGGCCCTTCTCTGACAGTCACCCCTCTTTCTTACACTTGGGAGGCACTTGCTGCCGTTTGTTGAACCAATACCTCCCCTCTGAATGGAAAATCCAGCTGGAGATGTGCCTGTGATATCTGATACTCGTAATTCTCGGTGTGTTGGCCAGTTCTGCAAATTGGAGTGGGAGCACAAACAGCCCCTCATGACTTGCCAGCCACGTGTGGGGTTCAGTAGTCACACCGTGTGTGGGCTTATTGGAGAGGAGAAACCTTTCCAAGCAGCAATGGGACTGTGATGAGGGTGAGAGGTGGGAGCAGGGAGGGGTGACGGCTCCACATTTTGGATCTGAGCAAAGAGGCAGGTGAGGTTTGGTAACTTGTGGGTTTGCTCAGGCCCAGGAGCTGGTGGGGATTTGGAGGTGAGGAGCTGAGCAGCTGGCAAAGGAGATGGTCTGCTGGAAAGGGGGAAGAAGATTTTGTCTGTGCTTGTATGGAGCTTTTTTGGCTTCCTCCTCACTGCAGTCTGCCTCCAGGGACTGGGACTGCAGCTGCCACCGCAGAATTCAGCCTGGGCTTCCTCTTGGGAGAATGGCTTGTGTCTTTGATCAACCATAGCCATGTGCCTCCATCCCTGACTGCTCCCCAGGTGTGGAGTTCTGCTCTTCACACAAGTGGAAGCCCACCTTGGGGTGGACACAAGCTATGACAGCACTGCCAGAACCAGGACTTGCTCTCTGGGCAAGCAGAAAGATGTTGCCAGGCCCACTTGCCTCTGGCGTGTGATGGGTGTTCAGTATATCGACTCTGCCATCCAGACCACCCCACAAATCCCCAAGTGGGAAGAAAGCGCCAAAGGACCCTCCGAGACAGAAGTGTCTGGGCTCTCAGGGGAGACCAGACTGGTTCTCAGGGCAGGGTGGAGACACAAAGGACCAAGGCAGCTGGAGCGGAGCATGCTGTAAGCTGCCAGCCTCTGTCTTCTGCGTCTGGCCCACTGAAGGAAGCAGAAGACTTCTGTGTGGGTGTCATGTCCTGGCACATTACCTTTGTCTAATCACTCCTTCCTCAGCAGTTGGGGCATACAGCCATAAAACCTGTCTGTGTCACAAACAGTGCTGTTTTCAGAGTCATCTGTTCCCTGGCCCAGCTGCTGATGCCCTGGAGAAGGAGAATATAGTAGTGGTGGGAGGGTAATGTTCAGACTGTTTACAGTCTATGAAGAACTTTCCTGCCTAACACATACACTATGCCATGAGTTAAACCCATTTCAGGAATACAGGTTGGAAACCACCCCCAGGTTGTCCTCTTTGGACTACAGTGCCCATCATTGCCATACTTTGGAACTACCCAAATTGTTGAAGGCCTGAAGCCTCAAAGCTTAGACCTTCTACTGGCCTCAGTATGGGCCCACCGGCCCTGCCTACATCCAGACACAACAAAGCCACAACTGTCCTCTGATTTGCACACAGGACGTTTTCTCCCAATAGTAGAAGTTTGAAGGTAGACTCAGGTCTGGCAGCCTGCACAGCCTATTAGAAACCAGCCTTATAAAATATGAGCTAGGAAGCAAAACACAGCGACATAAGAGAAAGAGGAGGAAACCACCAATTAGGAACAGCCCCCGAGGGGATGCTTTCTCAGGAGCCAGAAGGCACTCTGCCAACAGGGCTTTTTGGAACAGGATGGGGCTGGCTGGGGAGGGCAGAGCTGGGGTAGCTGCCTCACACAGAGCTTTTCTGCAGTCAGGAGGGCTGGTCCTGCAGCTCAGGAGCTGCTGCCCCAAAGCAGGGCAGAGAGGGATCGCTCTCTAGCTGCGTGAGGGCTAACACCTGGGAGTGGGGACGAAGAGCATGAGGAGCATAGGGAAGGTACAACCCTCCTTAGCCTACAGCAACCAGATAGTGATGGGGAATTCCTTCCTCCAGAAAGCAGCTTTGCCAGGGAGCTGCAAAGCTCTCTTGGTAGCCAAGTTTCCCACAGAATGGCAAATACCTGCCCCACCACAGGGCTGCTGTAGGCAGGAAGAGACTGGGGCTCTGCAGCTACTGAGGGAGGTCCCCCTGTGCAAAATGAACTCATAGCTGGTGGCTTGCTCCAGAGGTGGCCTCTTACATCATGACGTGTCAGCTGGTAGAGAGAAAGGCCACAAGGTCTGAGCTTTGTTGTAGGTGCATCTTTCTGGTGGTTTAGTAAAAGACAGGGAATTATTGTGGGTTTTTTGGCCTATCAGGCTTTTGTAGCTGGCTGGGAGTCATGGTCATTGTCTGTTGGTGGTGGCAGAGTGTGGTTTGTGGTGGGGGCCATCCTCCTGATACAGAGCTCTGAGACACTGAGGACTGAATGACCAGGATGTGGCTGGTGGACCAATACCATGTTCTATCGGCTGGAGAGAGGAGGAGTGGGTGTGCAGTGTGGTTTTTATTTGCTCCAGTCTGTCTTGTTTTTCAGTCTTCCTGGAGATATCAGGTTCTTACCAGCTTAGTGACCTACTAAGGGGTTTTGGGGAGATTGAGGTAAAATACTTGCTTGGGGTCACTGGGTGCTGCCTAGAGGGACTGTTAAAGGGCTTGTGAGAAGGGCCTCCAGTGGGCAGCCTGAAGCACCTAAAATGTTGTCTGCTTTTCAGGATGCCAGCGGGAACTTTGTAGGAGATTTAGGACCCACTGTTTTCTCAGCAGTGAGGTGGTTCATCTATTGGCTACCCAGAGAGTTTTTAACATCTCCTATGGTCTACCTTGTACTGGGCACCTGTCTAATCTCTGCAGGGGTTCAGTGCTTTGCTTCACCTCTTTAATGACTAGGTCTGTGCTTTGGGAGCAGCTGAGCTTGGCTTGAAGCAAGGGCTGAGATATCAGTCTGTAGTGTCCTGGCCGTATTTCCTATCCTACCAGTTTCTGTGTGGAGGTGCTCTCCCTCTTCCCAAGGTTCTGTTTCATGTTGTGTAAGGGATTCAGTAGTCATCAGATAAGGGGTTTGAGCACTGGCCTCATCATGTCGGAGGAACCACAGCCATGTAATGAATAGTCTCTCTAGTCCATTTCATGCAGACCATGAATCTGTCTCCCACATCCTTCTTTGGTACCTGACCTTGACCTGTGTGATCTCTAGGCTACGTTTCCACAGAAAGATTCATTTCCAGTAGACTGACACTTTTCCAATTGGAAAAAAAAAAAAAGAAAAAAAGCAAGTTTACTGAGAAATGATAAAATCGAGCTCGGACATGCCAGTCTTCTTCCTAGAAGAGAATCTGTTCTAGAAATCATATTGCATCAGATTAATCTCACAGAGAGACAAATTCACTGAAAAGTTATTAGTAAACATTTTCATGGAATCATAGAATGGTTTGGGGTAGAAACAACCTTAAAGATCATCTAGCTCCAAGACCCCTGCCATGAGCAGGGACACAACCCACTAGACTTGGTTGCTCAGAGGCCCATCCAGCCTGGTCTTGAACACCACCTACTAGTATGTGCAAGTGAACAAACAGAAAGGAGCTTTACATTGACACACCAGCTAATAAAAATCAGGCTGTGCAATATTTTCTGCCTGACTACTCATATCTAATCTGAACAGCATGGTGAAAAGAGAAACAAGAAGTGAATAGATGTTAAAAAGATATCTTCTGAGTCATTGCAGAGTGAACAGGAAGTCCTGATGATTCAAGATTTGGCACTTTCCCTTGCTGAACCCAATGGCACATCCTAGTGCCAGGAGAAACTAAGCTGTAGGAAGTGCTATCTTCCAGCCGAGATAACAGACCTGTGATTCTCCTCTTTATCCATGAGGAGTCCAGTATTATTTTTCATGAGAAAATAAAGCCCCGTTCGTAGTGTCTTGACCGAGACTGCGTGTGGACATCTTCGTTGTCTCAGTCTCCAAACTGCAGTGCAATCTCTCCCTGTTTCAAACACATCTTGCTCTGTGAAATTGTGCACATACATTTATTTGTTACTCTATTTGAGGAGCTAGTTATCTCGCTCGTCAGGGGAAGTTATGTTTATCTTTTTTGTTATGTTATTTATAGCCTTTATTTTTCACTGTCTAGCAGTGCTGAGATGCAGAGCCACTCTCATTGGCTTTTTGTGGACAACACCGTTTTTGGCTTGTGCATTTTGCTCCAGATAAAGTAAAATCTGTACTCTTCTAACTTCCTTTTGGAAATCAGTGCTACTGTGAGAAAGTTTCTTGTGACTCCCAGTCTTCTTTATGGATGCAGTGAAGTTAGGATGTAATGATGTTAATTAGTAGTGCAACCATTATTCTTTCTCTGCTGATCATTTTTGGAGCAGTTGTGATTCTTCAGCTGTCCCTTCTCCTCTGTCCTTCCCCTCTGCCCATCTCGTGCCTGTATGTCCCACTTGCCCACTGTCCAGGTACCTTTGGGGAAGCACAGGTGTGTCTATAGTCCAAAATCCTACTGTGACTTGTTGAAAGGAGTGGGGAAAATCTTACATTTCATAGCCAAGTCAACAAAAAGGAACGGTTCTGTGTGGATGACTCATTTAATTTCCCTTTGCCTATAGCAGAAGCAGCTAAAGGATTTCCAGTCAGTTGCCCCATTAGCCAGGGTGTCTCGCTGAGGATCTGTTGAAATTGCATACACAGCAGCAGTCACGGTTGTTGCACCATTGAGCTAAAGAGGGCACTTGAGGCTTTTGAGCAGCAAAGATAGAGTCCTGAGAAAGAACTAACATATGGAAAGCGTGCACACCATCCCCGGCCTGCTGGCTGTTGCAGGCCTCATCCACACCGCTTCTGCCAAACCTGGCCATAGGAGTGATGTCAGTGAGTTGCTCTATGGGGTTCTGGAGAGTAGTGAAATGCACCCAGTGAAGTCAATGATGACATTTCCAGTCCTGGGGGTGTGTGCATGACCATGGATCGCCCCCACGCCTGTTCTGTTGGATGAAGATCTGGCAGCAGGACCCTTCAGCTCCTTGAGTACAACTCATTGTATCTGGGAACAGAGCCAAGGGGGAATGAAGGAGACTTCAACTGGTGTGAATCCCAGCTGCATGTCTGCTTAGCAACACGAGTTTTTGTAAATACATTGTCCATGGCTCTGTGCTCTCTGCCTTTTTTTTTTTTGCTGCATGCAGAGGCCTGTGTGGGAGCTGGGGCCACCCCTAGGACCACTGACCCACTGTGGCCAAGAAAGTTGTGGGAATGCTGAATCTGTCAGCCACCGGGCTGTAGCAGCCACCTCCCAGGTGCTGCTCCTCACAACTGAACAGTGGGAGCAGTGGTTGCTGTGGGCCCTGCAGCAAGGAAGGCTGCAAGCATCTGCTCATCTTCCTAAGCAGTCACCAAGTGTCTGATGCACTCTGGCTGCTGGGGAGCTCTGCTGCAATGTGTAGATGCCAAACGGTGAAGACCTTAAGCTTTGAGGAGAAAAAATTCTTAAATTAGAGACAATGTTATTGTAGATTCAGTTTGAGTCAAAGGCTTTTTCTCCATCCTTCTGAGATGTACCTGACCTCGGATACACCAGGTATTGAGCTGGACCTGAGCTGAGGATCCTGTGTCCACTTCTTGGAGGAGTGAAGTGTAATGTTTGAAGGCAACCCTTCTTTTGGCTTTATCCCTCAGCGCCTCCATGGCCCCTGCTGGGTTTAGTAGGTGGAACAAGAGCTCTTCCAAACATTGATGCCAAACACCAGGCGAAGGACTCCAGGGCTCCCCTTCCAGTTCTAAGAGAGAAATTGACTTAATGGATGAGGCAGACCCCTGGGAGGCAGAACAGCTGAAATCATGTCCTAGCAGTGGGAGGGGGTGAGATTGGATGGCCAGGTGAGGGGATAAGGAGCCAGGATTCATAAGCTGTAGTCCTATCCATAACTAAGAGTATTTTTCTGATTGCGGCAGTGGAGAATGTGGCTCAGGACTTATCAGTCTGGGACAAGCCACCCAGAAGCTTTGTTTGCCTTTGATTCTGGTCTGGGTTCATTCAACTTTTGTTTCAGGCCAGATCCGAACCCACTCCTTTCCCTTTGAAATGGTTTTCCGCTACTGGCATAAACGAGAAAAAGATGACTTAATTGCCTCCCTGAGTAAACAGATCCCACTCCATCCTCAGAAAATGAAAGCTGAGGATTCATTTTCCTCAGGACTCACAGCAGATGAATCAGAATGCTGGACTTTTCCTGTGTGTGAGGCTGAGCTGGGCTGACAAGAGCAAGCAGCTGAATGGGGACAGCAGAAGCGGCGTCAGAAGCTGACACCTCCACACGCTGGGAAAGCAGCGAGTACTGGACGTGAACGTGGCTGAGGAGGGAGGAAACCTCCAGCTCCAGGCATCTGGATAGCTCAGCTTTTGAGTCAGGGGCTTTGCAAAACAGTGAGGGGGCAAGAATGAACAAAAGCCAAGAGCGTGCGTGTGTGAGAAAGACGTTCAACCTCTGGCAGTGGGCCGAAGGAGCAGCCCTTGGAGACACACTTGCAAAGACATGTGCTGGCTTGCACACACAGGTTCTTGCTCACACACACGTACCCCTACCAGCATGTGGAGGCTGCTCCCAGAGGCCACACCTGCTTCATGCTGGTTCCCATTAGTGGCCGATGTCTGGTGAGGTGGCTTGGGTGGAGAGACAGCTGGGGCTGGCGAGTCCTTTCCCTAGCTATGAGTGAAGGAGGGGTCTGAGGGATGGGCTGGGGTGGGCTGCAGGAGGCTTGTCTTCTCTAAAAGCAGCCTGCAAACACTCACTTCTGCTTCCTCTGCAGAGAGCAGAGGTTGAGCAGCTTTTATGTTTTTGTGTGTTAAAGAGCCACTGAAAGACAACAGTGTGAAACCCCCAAACCAAAGGTCCCTGTCTGCGCCAGGCCATAATAGCCAAGCAGGTTTTGCCAGCCCAGCCTGCCTTTGCCAAGAAGCCTTAGCTTTGATACAGAGCATGGGAGCACAGATATCCACGATATATGTTGTTAGGAAGGATTTGTTATGCTAATGAAAGGATTTTTCAGAATGGATGTGGCCTGTTTACAGATTTGGGTTTGCCTGACCTTCCCTTTGGCAGAACTGAAGGGGAAGCAGCATCCATCCAATGGCTCTCCAGCAGCCCTCCCTGCAGGAAATTGGTGGCATTTTGGCCCCTGGGGAGCAGCATTCACTGGTGTGAACTGACGGGTGATGGTCACCCTGCTAGAGGGTGTAGGTTTGTCCCGCTGCTGCCTGCGATGGTCCTGCTCCTTGTGTTTTCCCGGAGATCTGATTTTAAGTGAGGTAGGGTAGAAAATGCACTGGTAGAGAAGTAGGGGAAAACTTTGCATGCTCTAAAGCTACAGCCATTCTTCATCTGGAAGAACTCCCCTGTGAAGCCAAGCAGCTGCTGTCCCCACTCCACTATCTGCAGGGGCAGAGGATGGTGATGCTCATACCTTGCCCAGCCTGGAGAATCCCCATCCTCCCTATCAGAGCTCCAGGTGGTGGAGAACCTCCCCCATGTGCCTCTCCTGCAGCTACCCTGAGACAGCTCTCAGCAAACATACCAAAGGCTTTCTGGGCATCAGAGAAGTGATATTATCCAGCTCTGCTATTATCATAGCCTCCTCTNCCAAAGGCTTTCTGGGCATCAGAGAAGTGATATTATCCAGCTCTGCTATTATCATAGCCTTGGCGGGTATGGAAAGGTAAAAGAAACAGAAAGGGTTTTTTATAAATAAAGAGTAAATTTTTGTGAATGTCACCCCTGCCTGTCTGGCGTGGGACTCCTGAGGAGCCAGACCTCATTTCCTGTGGCTGAGCATGCCTGCGTTTCCCACCGGCTGCACCCATGGGAGCACATCCTGCCTGACACGCCGCTGAGCTGAGGGTCTGGGGGGAGTGACAGGGGCATTTGGGGCTGAGAACGGTGCACCCTGGGAGCACGCATGGCAGGGTAAGATGCTGACCTTGGGAGCTGAGAGCCTTGCTGGCATCTTCTCATCTCACTGCTGTTCACCCTGCCTATAAGGCACTGTGTAGTGAGGGCTGAAATGAACATTGGAGTGTCTCTCACTCCAGTGATGTCCTCACACCAGAGCTCTCCCCCACCTGGGGTCAGTGAGGCTAGACTATACTCTGTGTCTCTGGCTTCCAGGTTGAGTGTGGGACCACAAAGGAAGACTGAGGTTAGAGTGTGACCATGCAACTAATTACTCCTCCAGATGCGAGTACGCATGGCACACCACTACCGGACACAGTCCACACGTCCCCACTTGCTCACCACTGACTCATAACAGACTGGAAAAATACCATCCCACTTGGATGCTGTGATGAAGATATAAGTGCTCTCTAGTAATACATGAACAGTGTACATGAGCATCCAATCAGGACATTCAGCGTCTGAGGTTTCTGGGTTGAAGACTGGGATGTTTACAGTATGAATGTGTTGAGTTCAACAGCGAATGACTCGGGGCAGACCTTCATCACATGCTTGAGGCTCTTTTGGGATGATACTCATCAGTTCTGAGGACATCAGCTCGACCTCCCTCCCCTTTCCTTCAAGCCCATCAGACAAGTGTTGGGCAATCAAAGCCCTAAATCTCAGGTACTGAGGAAACAAGGGAAGTCTCGTTGTATCATGAGACATTTCTGCTAAGAAGGAAGGAATTCATCCTGGTGGATGTTCAAGGGGGAGCACTCACAGGAGGTTGACCTATCTGGGGCACAGTCTGTGAGTGAGCTGGCGGTGATCAAGGAACAGGCAAAGCCTTGCCACCATTCTCCCCCCTCACTGGATAATCCTGTGTGGTGGCATCTGGACACAAAGAATGGCTGAGGGAGATCCTCCACAGGCTGGTTCAACCAGATCCTGCCTCAAAGGCTGGGAGGGGGTCACCTCCTTTCTCAGAGTAGCCCATGCAGCACATATGGGCTGGTGATTCCTCTCTCCTTGGGAGGCTCTGGATGCTGCCAGTGCTGCACTGTGCACAGCTGGGTCACAGATGTGCTGCTGCAGGAAACACTGACAACATGTCCATGTCTTTGCTAGTGGGCTCTGGAGGGAGCCCACAGTGATCTGAAACACAGGCGAGAAACTGGATATTCCTGGGCTCTGTCGCCCTTTCTTTGAAGGCCCATCTGTTGAAGGAGCCCAGCCATGGGGTCAGCTGGGGTGTCAGGTGTGCATTTACACCTTACCCCTTTGCACACTTAAGGGTTGGACAGCAGGGGGGAGATGTCTGGTCTCCCTGATGTCTCAGACTGGGAGGACTGGAGAGGCAGAGCCTCTACCTGGTGAAGGGATGGATGCCAGCCACAATCCTAGAGGCGCTGGTGGAAACCTGTTTTGTAGCCTGCAGCATTTAGATGTAGAGGTTAGGAGGCTGCAGGATGTTGCTGGAGTATAGCACTGTGTCTGGGGCTTCTGCACCACTGTCCTCTCCCTTTGGCCCTTCACAGGCAATGCCTCAGTGAAGGGAAAGGGCAGGAAGCTATGTGGACATCCTGACACGGGAATGAACCTCATGTCTACTCCACTTCATGGGGCTGGGGCCCTGCATGTTTACTGTCACCTGAAAGCTTCTGTCCATAAATAATCCCAGGTTACCACCGCCTCCTTTCTGCTGTGTGAATGTGCTCCTTACTATTCACACAAACGGGAGTCTCAGCCAGAGCAATGGTATGATCAGATGTGGGGTTTGTGGAGCCAGAGCTACCACTGGCATCTGCAATACAGCTGCAAGGCCTCGCTTTATGTTCATCTACCATCCTACCTGACTTTCAAACCCTTGGTGGCACTGGTCTGCTGTGCAGCTGGTGTGGTAAGGAGGAGCTTGCTGTGCTTCATTCCTTTGAGATGGACCATGCTAACCCTCTGGCTGTGCACTTCTGACCAGCTTGACTACAGGTGCCAACTGTTTATTTTTAATCAGCATGCCCACCACCTGCTGCTTCTTCCTTGCCACTGACTCCCATCTTTTAATGTTTGGATTCATCTGTTGTCAAATGCAGGTCCTCTATGCAGTCTTTGTGAGCTGCAAGAAACTCCAGGGTGGCTGGGAGCCTGAATGTCAGGTCTAGAGCAGACCTCCAGCTGGGGCACACTGCAAGCCAGACCCACAAGGGAGTGTGGCATCTAAACTGCTATTGAAACTAACTCACTTGTCTCTGAGGTGGAGCACTGGGGTATCTGGTCTGCTCAGGTCTGCTGTTGGAATCCTAGAATCATAGGATGGTCAGAGTTGGAAGGGACCTTAAAGATCATCGAGTTCCAACCCCCCTGCCATGGGCAGGGACACCTCCCACTAGACCAGGTTGCTCAAAGCCCCATCCAGCCTGGCCTTGAACACTTCCAGGGATGGGGCATTCACAGCTTCTCTGGGCAATCTGTTCCAGTGCCTCACCACCCTCAGTAAAGAATTTCTTTGTAGTATCTAATCTAAATCTCCCCTTTTCCAATTTAAAACTGTTACCCCTTGTCCTATCACTTCACTTCCTGACAAAGAGTTCTTCTCCAGCTCTCCTGTAGGCTCCCTTCAGATACTGGAGGGCTGCAATAAGGAGGACAAGACCAGCTAAGACTGCATCATGTTTCTGGGAAATGGCAGAAGACAAAATCGTGTAGCAGAGACACAAGTCTAAAGAGATCAAGGGAAGCTTAGAAGCACCATCATCCAAAATGTTGGCACCCAAACTCAAAAAAGCAATGTGAAAGAATAGTAAGAGACGTGTTCGCAGATCAGCTACTGACCCTCCTGTTGCTGGGTAAGCGCATTCTATGGCTTGCCACATTGCTGAGGTGCTCACCTGTGAGCTGGCTCAGAAGTGATTCTTACTCTAGTCTTAAACAATTTGTCAAGTGGCCAGTGTGAAAATGCTGGTCTTCCTCAGGATCATGGCACTTCATCTCGTGGGGATGCACTCACAGGTCTGAAGGTTTGGTGGCTGTATAAGGTACCAGCAAGAATAAGCCCCTGAGTGAGACCTGATGGGATACAGGGATTAACCTGACTGGTACGTTTTATCTTTTGATATCCAGGTCTGTCATGAGCATCTGGACCCTAGCAGTGATGAGTGAGGACAGAGGAGCCTGGGAAAGGTGACAAGAAAAAAAACAGGTGGAAGGAGGCAGAGTTCCACCTGGGGTTGAGGTAGTCTGATAGCAGCAATTCTCCCCCATGGGTTATTCCTCAGCAAAAGGGACAACAGCTTGCAGCACTGAAATGTCTTCTTCCCACCGTGGCCTTTCGGGCTCAGCTAGGGCTGTTTGTAGGCTGAAAGCCCTGGCATAAATGGTTGTTTGAATCATGGATGGGTGTCAAGCTGCATGACTGAGTAGGGGTGAATCTGAGCCAGAGCAGTTGGTTTAATGCTCTCTCCACGGGTCATTAGCTTGTGGCAAAGTCAAGCTGGCGTGTCAGGCTTGGGGAGCCTTGGTGAGAGCACTTGTGAGGGCAAGGGGCTGTGTTTAACCCTGCAGGTGGCATGAGTGTGCCAGGAGGCTGAAATCTTTGGAGACAGCCTCATTCCCAACCCCAGCACTGATCGCGGTTTTCTGTCAGCACAAATAGATCTGTGTCTGCATGGGAAGGAAGAAGGAGAGAACAGCGCAACGCTATTCCTGATGCCTCTCAAGGAAAGAACGAGACAGGCAGAGGTTTCCCCCGCATCCCAGGTGCTGGTGGGCTCCCCAGCTGCAGCCCGAGCCTGACGCCAGGCTGGGGAGGCTGCTGTGAGTCACGGTGTGTCTGCACGCTGCGCAGCCCAGCTCCTTCCCCAGGCACGCAGCAGAGCGAGCGGTGAGCCTTCATCAGCGCCGGCACGTAAACTGTCCCGCCGGCCACCCGACCTCTGAATCACACGGGTCGGGTCCTGGCTACGAGCGGGGGAATTTCCCATCACCCAGCGCAAGGGTTTGCGTGCGGAGAAGCCTCCTTGCAGGCAGCTGGGAATCATCTCCCAGTGCGCATTTCTGGATGAGCTGGGGCTGAGAATGGGAGTCACTTGGGGGCTTTGCTGCATTGCGTAGGGTCTGACCCCATAGTAAGCATAGGGGCAGAGGGTGCTGCGTGTCCTGCACCCCGTGTTGTGGTGTCTTTTACCCAAGCACATCCTTACATCCTGAAGTTCAGGGTGTCTCTGAAGGCATTTCCCTCTGTGGGGCAGACAAGCCCTGGCACCACTCGCCTGCTGAGCGGGTGTGTGAGAAGCTCCTGGGGTGACTGGGGCTGTGCCACCCCGGTGGGGACCACTGCAGCCTCTTCGATGGAGGGTTTTCTTCTCTGGGTGCTGTTGACGTGGGCTGGGTGCAGGAGCTGCGGGTGAGCGGAGTGAGTGGTGCGTGCTGCATGCAGCATCGTGGTGCTGTGGGAGCACTTTGCTTGCTGCCTTGTCCCCACTGTGGATGCTCCTTCTCCAGCCTCCTGCCCGCTCCACCCAGTCCTGGCCTTTTTTCCCCTGCATTTCCCAGAGGAGAAACTCCTTTCACATTTCCCGTATTTCTGAGCATGTAACCAGCGTGGGAGATGCCAGGGTTGTAGAGGAGACAGCAGGGGACCTAGCTGAATTTGGCTCTCGGTATTTGAATGGAGGCTGCCCCACCACAACCCCCAAGCTGCTTCTCACTCACTGTGAGGGGGAGCAAATAGTATTTTAGTGTGAGGCAGGCAGGGATGCCAAACAAGCAGCAAGCAGAAAGGCAAATATTTTGGCTACCCCAACACATCTGTTTAGAAGCAGCTCAACCCCAATTTTAAACAAAATGGGGAAAAAAAGGACATTAATTGAAGACATGTCCCTTGGAATGCGATCCCTTGGCTGGGGCCCAGCATTGGCAGCCTCCTTGGGAGATCATGTATCACACAGATGAGACGATCACCCAGGGTCTGTGGGTCTGTGAGCCCTCCGAGCTGCTTTTGGGCAGGTCACACATGCCCTGCAGAAGCTGAGGGAGGCTGTGCATGGCTGTGAGAATGGATGGCACTCTTGCAGGGGTACATACTCTCCTAGCATCTCCTAGCACCTCCCCACCACCCTCCTTACCTCCCTGCATAGCATCATCCTTTCTCTTGGGAAGGACTCTATGTCAGTAATCGGCCACTCCTGTCCTGCTTCATCTTTTGTGGGAAGTATCCAACTCTGGGGGATCCTGAAACAGATCAGCTTTTTTCCTGGCATCCCCTGGCTGTGTGTATGAGGCTTGGATTATCAGATTGGGAACAGCTGATCACAGGTCTGCTGACAAATCCGTGAAGATTCAGTGAAGCTTAGACACTGCTCTCCTGATAGTCAGCCAAAGGAGGTTGACCCCAGACCTTGTTAATCTCTGCTGTACCCAGAGGCAAAGCTGCAGAAATGGCTTCAGATGGGAAACTGGTGTGAGGTGTGGAAACGGGAGGTCCCCATGCTTCCCTTCTGCTTCTCCACTGAGCTCTGCACCCCTTCCTGAGCTCTGTGGTGTTGCGGGTATTTGGGGTATCTAGACTAAACTCACAGGTGGGAGATGCCTGAGCTGTGGTCACGGCAGGGTGCATGTCCCCACTGAGACTCCACTGCCAGCATGATTGCTGCTTGTGCCATCCTGCCAAGTTACTGTGTGCCTGCTGGTCCCTGCACTGCTGGTGTTACCCTCCCCATCTCCTTCCTCAGAGCCCAGGCAGCATGACCTGACCAGCTGCTCTGGTCCAGCAAGGGGAGGTCAGCGGGGAAGCCTGGAGGGAGGCCAGGCCCCCCATCGCCCATGAACTTGGGTGTTCTGATCCTTTTCCTTCTACCAACAGAACAAACTGCATGAGCTCAGGGGGTTGCTGGGGCCTGGGTAGGGGTCTGGAGGAGCCCCAGATGCAGAAATGGGGATGGGGAAAGAGTCAGCTACCCCAGAGCCTGTGGGACCCTCTACTTTACAGCACTCAGTATGGGGTGAAAGTCCCCAAGGGATGGGCCCTGGCTTCCCAGCAGGGTTGCCCCAGTGGGTGTCTCTTGGGCAGTGAGGCTTGGTGGCATTGCCAGGGCTGTCCCAGTGTCAGCTGGGGGTGATATTCCCACAGACTCCCTGTCCCTGCTGGAGCTGGCCATGCTCTGGAAGAAAGGAAGGCAATGGTTAACTGCTGTGCTATCATTATTCTTACACAGCCTCCTCCTGTCGTATGCAGCCAGCCTCCGGGATGTAATAAGCACTAATGTTGGCGTCCCAGGCGAAGGCGATGGGGGCAGGGAGCGCCTCGGAGGAAACCCTCGGCTCGTGTCAATCAGCGCAACTTTTTATTTTACAGATCACGCTGCAGAGCTCTTCCAAGTATGAACAAACCTAAACGAAGACAGCTGGCAGAGGCTCTAGTCATCTAACTCCTTCCAGATGTGCGGTCATATGCCGCAGTTTCTGACTAATGACATCCCCGAGGAAAGCCCTGGGGATGCAGCAGTGACGGGGCGGGCGAGGGGCACGCCAGGAACCTGTTGGTGGGCTGACAGCGCTGACTCCTTGGGGGCGGCTGCCTGGAGACTCCAGCTGTGGGGAGACCCTCCGCCATCCCTCTATTTCCCTTGTGATCAGCAGGGCTTGGAGGGTGGCACAGGGCTGCTTCTGCCATGCCAGGGACCTGGGCAGATCTCCACGGGTGGGTAAAGCTACTTAATCCTAGAGCTGTGTCCTGTGGAGATAGCTACTTCGCGGTCTGGAAACCAGAAAACCGCACTTAGTAGACTTGTGCTGGAGCAAATTAGCGATGTTTTCTGATAATGAATTGAGGTTGAAGCGTTTATGCTGCTTCCCGCTTGGGAGCCCATTCAGGTCTCCCTGTGTGATGCCTCCTTCTGCCACAGAGATGTCTGAGAAACCAGTCTGGGTGGGAAAATTTGTAAATCCTGCCACCTCCTCCTGAAATATCTGCCCTGCACTTCCCTATTTTATGTTCCTGCGTGGCCTGGGTTGTATTAGAGCTGTGTACTCTCTCCAGCGGGTTTAGTTTCCTCACCCCCCTGTGGGAAGGGCTTTGCTAGTTTTATCAGCTGGGGCCTGGGAGATGCTCTGTGGCTCAGAGTTGGGTCAGGAATAGGAGGGGACCAGCCCCTCTAACACCAGATGGGAGATCATGTCCTCCTAGAGTATTGCCTCCTTCACACTGTCTTTCAGAAACTGTAGCCATCCCAGGTCCAGGCTTGCTGCTTAGGCAAGTTATTTTGCTTAGGAGTCATTTTGAGTCTTCCCATGGTCCCTGTTCTCCCCCTCTTCCTCTTCACACCTTTGTAATTAACCTCTGAACTCCAGCTAATCCTGAGATTAGTGCGTCACGGGCTATCAGTTGGGGCTTCCACCACCTCTTGTGTGTCCTGGCATCCCTGACAAACTTGCAGGGGGGTCCAGAAAGCCAGGTTGCCCCTGAGGGAGGAGGAGAGCCCTAATGGATGGGGGATGGCAGGAGCCTGGTGGGTGGTGAGAACTAATCTGGGGTCACCTTTGGCTGATAATGATCTCCCAGAGCCAGGGAACAGGGTCGAGGGGTGCAAAGAGCCCGAGGGGACCAGGACAACCACTTTGACATCCCTAGCTTGGCTCTTTCTGTCAGGCAGAGTGGGCTGCAGAGGGAAAGAGAAATCCGGTGGGCTTTCAGTGAATGGTGTAAATACCTCCTCTGCCTGCAGGTGAAGGCAAAGGGTTAGCTCGTGGCTTTTGGTGCACCATCTCCTCCAGGACCTAGCTATGCATGCATTTCCCCCTGGGAGGGTGTCCTTGGGCGAAAGGAGAACTTTCTAATGGGGTTTATTCAATCTCAGTGCTTGAGATGCACTCCAGGTGTGTGGGTGAGCTCTCTGCTCCCTTCTGAGCCTCCCCAGAGGTACTTCACAGCTTCTAGGTGACCGATTTTTCCAGGAGAACCCCCAGACCAATTCACGTTTAACCTAACAGAGGCAGCAGAGTGACCTCTGTCATTTTGCTTCTTCCTCAGGATGAAAACTCGCAGCCCTGATGAAGCATGCAGCAGTACAGTCAATTAAGCCACAAGAGCTAGCTGCTTTTTACCTCCAAGACATCGAGCTGTGCAACGGACCACACGGTGGAAATAAGAGAAGTAGCAATGGGCTCATGCTTGGATTGTGACTATAAAGGTGTGAGGGCTGGTCCAAAGGAAAACAGAGACTGCAAGGGCAAACCTCATAGATAGTGACAAAGACATGCAGAATGGATCCCTATGCCAATTTTCCCTGGCTGAGGTGTTTGTCTGTGGCCTGCAGTGGCTGTTAACCCACTCGCTTCAAATGCTTGCCGCCCTCTCCTTGTGGGGTAAGTCCAGGGCCTGCTCTGGGACACCCCTGGGGCTGGAGAGAAGGACGAGCCCAGAGGTTTGGGCAATTCCTTGCCATGCCAGCAAGGCGCTGGGGGCTGAGCCTGGTGGGCGCTGCCTGGAGGGGAACAAAACCTGGGCTTGCAGCAGCAGAGGCTGCAGCTTTCCTTCCTCCCCAAGGTGGTGGAGCAGCACTTTCTCCTGCTTTCACTGTGCCCTGGGGAGGAGAAAGGGAGGAGAGCTGCTCTCGGGAGGCCACCTGGGGAGCGAAGAGGTCGGTGTGAGCTGGTGGTTTGTTTGCACCTCTCCCTGTTACGTGGAACTGGGAGCGGGGCTGAGCCCTGGGAGGTACAGGCAGGCTCACGGAGGAAGTGGGTGATAAGCTGCCATCTCCGCCGTGCGATACGCGGTTGTGTGTACAGGATGTTTGGTTTCCTATCGATCCCGTCTAGAGGTGGTGGGAACGGGGAGATGCAGAGACAGGCTTTGTGGTTTCTTTAATCTGATGGTTTCCCTGACTCTTTCTTCTATTCGCAGGCAAGTTTGTGCATGAGGCACCCAAAGTGACAAGCCGGCACGCTCTGCCCCGGGCACCAGCTGTGTTTGCAGGGAGGTGGGCTGCCGGCTGTTTGTCTCAGGAGTGACTCAGTCTGATGAACCCAATCCTGGTCAGGCACAGGAAGACCTCTCTGGAAGATGCCTTTGGCTCCTGGGAGCTGGTCTGGCCCTGCTGCTGAAGAGCACTGTGGGACAGCTGTGTGTGGAGAAGGAAAAGGACTGGATAGACAGGATCAACATGAATGGCAACATAAATGGACACAGGAAAGTGGTTTCCATCTCCAGTGGCCACAACATCACCTTGTCTGGGATGTCCCAGCCAAACCCAGTACAGTGGAGGCCCAATATGTGGCCCAACCACAGCCATGGCTGCAGACAGAACTCTGGAGGCCCCAGCCACCCATAGGCCATGGTGGTGTCCCTTTTTCCAGTAGCTCTGCTCCCTGGAATGGCTTTGCCCCTTCTGTCTCTGAGCTCCCCCCTCAGCTTCTCCTGCCTCTTTCCTGGGTCTCCTGATTCCTGGAGTGAGAAAATCCTCCCTAGAGGAGAATATTTTGCTGCCTAGAGATGATCTTCTGCTACAGGGCCTTTGCCTACATGAAATGCCCATTTTGTCCATTAGCTGCTAGTGAGGGATCAGGCAGGGTGAATCCACACAAGGACAGGGCCTGATGTTGGAGGTACTTCCCTTATGCTGGGGCATGCTGAATTCCCCTCTTCTGCCTAGAGGATTTCACTGATGGGGTGATGTACTCCAGGTGTGATGGAAAATGGAGCATCAGGCTTTGCTGAAAGAACGCATCTCCTGTGAGAGATGCAAACTGTGAGCATTGGAAGGATGAAGGACTGTGGTGTGAAGAGACACAACAGATGTGCTGGAGATCTCCTTCCACTGTGACCTGGGGGCCACCTGCCAGGGTGGGAAGGATGAATCAGGGGAGCCCTTCCCTCAAGCTGAGCAAGCCCACCCAAGCAGAAAGATGCCAAAAAGATGATAGGAAACTGCCAGAGAGCAGTCTAAGTCAGAGAGAGGTGGAGGCTAGTAACTGGTGCAGGAAAGCTGTGATGTGCAGTGGTGAAGCAGGACAGCTGCTGGGAGGAGAGGCACCACACAGATGAAGAGGCCAGACTTCAGGGCGCATTTCTGAGTCTGTGGGACCTTATCCCCAGAAAAGGGCTGGCTTCTCCCAGTTCGCATGGGTGAAAGCTGATGGGACTACTTGTGGGTCTCAGTCACGCTCCAGCTCCCCTGCCCGAGAACAGGCTAGAGGGAAATCAGAGGGACTTTCCTACCTCCTCACAATTCCTAGCAGTGGTGGTGAAGGGGGCACTGGGGAGAGAGAGGTCAGAAAATACCATTACAAAGTGCAGGGATGTCAGACCCTGCCCCACCTGGTTTCTGTGGTATCAGGAGGGCCCTAGGTGTGCACCATGAGCTTCTGAGTGATGCTTTGTTTGTAAACACTATTGAAAATAAATAGTTTAAAAAAGACTTTTGAGATGATCCTGGTCCTGCCACACCACCGGGTGCTGCGAGAGCTCTGGGCTGCCCACAGAGCAGTGCCTGGGTAAGCCTCAGGCACGCCGCTGGGGAATCCCCAGCTGCAGGGAGGAAAACTGCTGGGAAGAGGCACCGCCAGCTTCTGTGAAACGCTCTCATTCATTGCCGTCCAGGCGGGAACTGATCCTGGCAAAAGGCGGCGAGGGGATGTGTTTCATTCCCAGCAGAGCCAGCGGGGGCTGGTTTTGATCAGAAGCGATCTGGCGCTGGACCTCGGGATGGCTGATAACTGCAACCTGTCGCCCCGAGCGCTGCTTGGCCCGGAGAGGGCTCTCTGGTGTTTGCATTTGAAAGGGCCTCCCTCACTCCCTGCGCCTGGGGTTGAACGGCTTCCAAGGCGGCTTACTTTCCTCCCTTTTTATCACCGTTATTATTTTTTAATAAAGTTCCCTGATTAGCTTCTCAGGCTTTGTGGTGGAGGGGCCTGGGAATTAATTTCCTCTCCTTGGCCACTCGCATTGGTTTGCGAGCCAGCTCAGTGCTGCTGCTGATGGGGGGAGCTCGGTGCGGTGGGGCCAGAGGAAACTCAGGACACCATCTCTGTCCTGATGCCACAGCGCCCTTCAGGAGATGGCCGAGGGGCTGTGGGGTGGTGGGGAGTGGCAGTGCCAGGCATGAGCATGGTGGGGGAAGCACAGGCGTGGAGTATCCACCTGGGAAGCAGAGCTTGCAGTGCTCAGTGCCGGGAAGATGCCCATCGGAGGAGCTGAGTGTGAGCAGGTTTGGCCCAGTGGGTCAAGACTCAGGGGCTTTGGCCATTTTTTGAGTGGAGGCTTGCATCATGGGTTAAATAAAGCCAAGGGAACAGTGAGAAGCATTACTCTCCCTGTATTTGATACGGAAAGAGGAGAGCTTCTCTTCCTCTCCTTGACTTCATTCTGCTCTGGATCTGCTTTGAGGCTTTTCTCCAGAGCTCAAATAGCATTGTTGATTAATATCAATTATGTTATTAGGAACTATAATTAAAACATTGGCATTAATATCAATGCATCGTATCTGTTGCTATTAGCGGAATTGCGGCAGAAGGAACCAGAGTCTGCATAGAGAGATGACACTGTGGATGCCATCAGCTCTCCTCTTTTTACCACCTTCTCCATTTTTTCCCCTCTCCAAAACCAAGAAAACACTTTTCCTGCCTTCCTCAGTGTGCTGGAGCTGCTTATGACCAGTAATGTGGGGTCTCACAGGGAGGCAGGTAGACTGTAGAAGCCCAGACTGGATTGCATTTGGGTTCTGGCTTGGCAAAACACCATGAACGTGATTGACTGGGAAGGCAATTCCAGCATATCCAGTCAATTCAGTCACTGCAGGAGGACAGGATGAGTTCAAGGCTCACTTGCCCAGAGTCCAGACTGAGGTGGGGTGGGGGCAGCAGCTTGAATGGATTGTGGATGTGGAAAGGCATGAGCAGAAGCGGCTTTTGGGCTCCTCACTGAGGAGCCTCAGCCAGCCTGACTTGGCCAGAATCTCCAGCAGACAGATGGGAAATCGCAGTCCAGGGTGGGCAACAGCCAGGGAACTGAAAGAACAAGCATGCCCATGGCCTTGGCACCCTGTTTGAGCATGCAATACATGGCTGCCTCCCTGCTGGTGTTTTCCCTCACTGAGTGGCAAGGCAGAGGAACAAGCAGGAAGGGAACATGCCTCAATTGGAAAATGTCACGTATTGTAGTGGTTGGGCTTCCCAGAGAGAGGGCCAGTGGTGCCTGGAGGCACCACAGGACTCTTGTGTTTATGAGCTCCAGTGATCAGCAAGCTCCTTGCAAATGTGCAGTATTGGGAAATAATCACTGAAGTTGCCCCGACCAACTGATCTTCACTGGCTCTTAACCCTCATTAATTCTCTCGTCTAGAGCCTGAAGGCTGCTAGATGCTCTTTATTTCTAGAACTCTGTGCAGAGGACGGAGATGCTTACATGCTTACTCACCCTCTCTTCGTCTGCCTTCCCCATTGGGGTTCTTTGCTCTTTGGCCATGTTTCTCCCTCACTGCCTCTGCCTTCCTCCTTTGGTCCTTGGCTGGCCTGAGGGAGAAACCACCCAGTGCTAATACAGGCTGCTTTGCTTGCCTCTCAGTCTCTCTCTCCATCCCTGTGACTGAAACTTGGCAGGAAATTCAGAGACATGCTCAGTCATTAAAATGACTGCCCCAAGGAGAGGCCTGAAGCAGCAGAAGGGGTGGGAATGGGCTCTCAGCTGATCTCCATCATTTCCGTGTCAGCTGGCATTGAGATTCCTTCTTCTCTTGTTAGCAAGGTCAATGGCTGGCCCCACCACACCAGCAGCACTCTCATACCTATGCAGGAGATGGGATCTTCTAGGACAACCTCCTTGATGCTCCCTCCCTGACTTTTGGATTGGAAGATCAGTGACAGCAAGTGCTTTGGGGAACCCCTGGGAGGGGTAATAAATGGGAAGCAGTATCTGGAGGTTCAGGGACAGATCTCTTGACCTGAGCTGTGGAACCAGTGTGCTGGTGATAAATGGTGGTGCTTATGTACATGTATGTGTTGCTGGTGTGTTTGTGTGTGCATGTCTGTTAACATAGGGGGATGCTGCTCAGGCCAAGTCATGTATACCCATCACAGCATCACACCATCAAGTGTACTCTCTATGAGCAGAGATTTTGTCTTTTCTCGCTGCTCCATCCTTTCCTATCTTGGTGCTGCAATCCTATTCAGACCCCTGTGACCAGCTCTGAGCCCCCAAATGACAGGACAGGAGGCGAAACAGGGAGCAATTTGAAAAGTGTGTGGCCTCAAGCAAGGGAGCACTGCAGTCTTGCCAGTAGCTCAAAGAGAAAAAAGGGGCAATGTAGCAGTGGGATGAATTATGCAGAGAAACCCAGAGAGTCTCTGGTGTGTCACAGCTTTCAGTCTTGGGCAAAGAGGGCAGAGGAAATAAATACAAGGGGGCCAGACTCGAGGCAGATAAAAAGGATGTTTGTGCAACCCTTGAATTCACCTGAACAACAAAGTACAGAACACACGTAATATTTTTGATGACCAATAAGCAGTGTTAGCCAATTGCTTTATAAAGTGCCCCAGGTGGTGCTGTTTAGCCACTGGAGCCAGGATCTGCAGGTACTTTGTCTGGGGTGAGAGTGCCCAGCTGTGGGAGTGGTAAGCAGCTGGATATATATAGGCAGGAGAAACCCTACACAGAGCAAGGGGTGATGTGGGGAGCAGAGGTGATGCTTTGCAAAGAGCTGTCTTGCTGGAGCTCTCTGACCCTGCTACTGTGTTCTGGTGTGGCAGGACACCATGAGAGATGAGAAACAGGCTAGCAATCAGTGCTTGGGTCTGGCACAGCAAGAGAAGGGCAGCTGACTGTGCCCTCTTCAGCTTCACTTCACTCCACCTTGGTACATCTCTGGTAGCATTTTTATAGCAGGGAGTCACTGGATCTGGTTGTACAACAGCTCTGAGCAAGGGTGGGCTTTGCTGCACTGTGGTGTTGTTCCTGCAACTCCGCCATGAGACATCTTTCAGGCAACATCTCACCTTCGCCATGGAACAGTGCAAATGCAAGACATCATTAGGTGTAGAGCAGATGTTAGGCAAAGCCACAGCTGTTTCCAACTAAGACTGCACCATCTTGGACTTAGTGGAAGTGAGGTGAGGTGAGCAATCTGTTCAGAGCTGGTCTTTGGGAATTCCTGCCTTGACAAGGCAAATCTTAGAAATGACAAGAACAGCCAATCTTCATAAGCCATCCTGTCCCCTCGTTCCCCAAACACATGGATACTGGCCAGACCATATGAGGTTGGCTCGTCACTACTCATAGCGTAAAAGTGCCTCACGGGTTCTATTAGGAAATCTCTGGTATCCCCCATGTGGGATCTTGGGCAGCCTCAGCTCCCCTCATTGAGTTCAGTCTACCACCAACACGCTTTAAAGGAAGCCAAACTGGAACACTAGCTGTGATGGCCCTTGGAAGCCACCATCTCTCGAGCGGAAAGGAGCTTTATGAGCGTTACTGGAAGCTGCTGTGGCTGAGTTACCAGAAATAAACCACTTCGATTTGAGGCCAAGTGCTCATAGGCCACTGCATTTCCCACTCTGGTAGCTGGGCCACCTTCCTGGTGCTTTTGCTTCTCAGCGGGGAGATATTCTGTAAATGCCACCCACTGCTCTTGCTGATTNAACTTCTGGGTTGCAAAAGAAGTAGCAAGAATAGCTCTTTTTAATTCTCAGGCAATTTTAGGGCTGAGGAGCAGGAGGTAGCTGGAATGAGAGGGCTCTGCCCACAGTCCAGGAGCAGAGGATGTGTCCCTGGAGAGCCACAGATGCCTCAAGTGGAGGCTTTGCGTGCATGGGGGTGGCAGGATAAGTGGCCCTTAGCCAACGCATCCCTTCTATTCTCCTGTCTTTGATTTTAATTAAACTGCAAATATGACGCATGAGCTATGTGTTAACCTCTTCCCCATCAGGAAGCATGGGGGCTGATGCCTACACAGCCCTCAGCAGCTTTCTTTCCCCATCACTCAAGGAGAAGAGGGCAGTGACCCATCAACCCTGGCTCCCAGGGGAGACTGATGCAAGGAGGGACTTGCCTGATGCATGCAGAAGAGATAGTCCTGAGCCCCATGCTTTAACCACAGAACCATATTTTCTCCTCCATGGTCCTCTTCCTGGTGAAGACGAAAAGGCTGAGAGTGATGTGGAGGCAAAAAGCCTGCCACCAGATCCTCTTGGCCAGTGCTGGAAGCTGCCTTCTCCACCAGGGTCTTTCCTCAAGGGCAGGGTTTATTGGTGGAAAGGGAGTGGCAAGACTCCTCTGGGACTAAGGCTAGGGACCTATTAGCAGCATATTCTCCCTGCTGGGCCGTGAACGCAGCCAACCCTGCCTGCAGCATGGCCAACGTTCTGAACCCACCAACTTGGCCAGGATCCTAACCCCAAACAACACGGCCAGTTGCCAGGCAGTGCCTTGATTTCTGCCCTGGAGTCAGGGGGAAGGAATGTGGGTGGCTCTGCATGCGGAGGCTATCGATGCTGTAGTGGTGGTCAACCCCTTTTGGAGCAGATTGCCGGCCTCACCGGCGTTGGGAACCAGCACAAACCCTTCTCCAGGGTGCCACATGGTCCCAGCTTGTATTCGTGGGGCAATGACCCCAGGTTGGGGCAGTGCCTGGCCCTAGGCTGGATCAAGGTGGTAAGGAGTTACTGTGCCAGCTTGTGTCCCATGTTTGGTCTTACATCTGGTAGCTTACTGTACATGTGGGGTTGCCATACTCTATTACGTCACCCTGTTGAGCTGGGATGATGGTTCCTAGCCTGGGGTCTGCCAGGCCACACTGTCTGGCACAAGACCTGCTCCTTCTTATGTACCCTCCTTTCTGAAGCACTCGGAGGCCCATGTGGAGCAGGACATGGGCTCTGCAACTGACAGCCTGCTCTTTGCTGTCCCCCAGCCTCTCCCTTGTGGCATGGCCGGCAGTATCTTTGGTGCATGATCAGAGGGCTAGTTTTCTCCATTGCATGAAGGGAGCAATCTGCACTCTGTGGTGAGAATGGCCATGGGTGTTGGGATGGAGACTGACTTCTTGTCACAGAGCAAGAGAGAGGCCAGTGCAAGGAGGGATTTCCCCACCCTTGAACCAGCAGAAGGCTGCAGATGTTTTTATCTTCATCCCAATAGATCCCAGGATAGACATAGCTATCTCTCGGCAGAGTACATATCAACTTCTTGAAGGGGCACTCTCCACTTAAACATGAGCTTCTCTCACATAGTTATTTCCATCCTGTTGCTGAGCTGTGAAGTTCACAAGAGCCCAAGAGTGGAGGAAAACACTCATACTGGGCTCCCGGCTGGGTCGTGTGGTGTGTATGTCAGCACTTTGGGTGCAATCAGTCTTCATCTGGTCAGTGAGTTTCTTCCGTTGTTTGGGTGGGCCTTGCACAAGCCTTTGGGGGAAAGCAAAAGCTTTTTTAGAAAGTGGAATATATGACTGTGAAACCACAAGAGTGACGGAGGGTCTCAAGCGTGGGTAGGAGAGCCAAAACGGCTCCTGGCTTTCAGGATGTTAGTCACCATCACTATCACTTTCCTGGCGTGCTGCTCCCTACTACCCACCTTTTGTCAGTGTCCTAATTCTCCAGGAATCACGTAGGATTTTGGAAAGACTACGCTTTCCCTGCTATCTGTGCAATTCATAGTGCCTTGTGGCTGCTACTGTGACATAAAAAGAAACGTTAGTAAAATAACCACAACACACTCATTTTGGAAACAGATGAGAATTCAAATTGACAGTTTGCCTCTATACTCAGGAATAAAGCCACAGGTCCTGAAAAAGCTCCAGCTGGTATGAGGCTTAGCATGCTTAAGTGTCCATGAATATTTGAGGTATGATATTAGGAAAAATGTTCTAACTGTAAAGCTAGTTAATGCTGGAGCAATCAACCTAAGGGCTTAATGGGATATCCTTCCTCTGTTGTTTTCAGAGGGGCTTAAAATAATATCTCCCAGATAGCGCTGGCAATGCCTGAGCAGGGTCCCTTTCATGTCCACACCTCTATGATTTATCCTACTTTCTGTCCTGGAAAACTAAGTCCTGTTCAATGTCTCTGGTTTTAGACTTGGGATCTCTCTGATGGACTAATCTGAGCCCATGGAAGGGACTGCACCCACCCATGGCCATCGTCTGTGAGAGGTCTGCCATGCCAGTGACTGAAATGGCTCCTGGGGGAGAGCTGTAGAAGGCAGAATAGGAGAGCAGAGTAAAAGTGACAATGACATGCCTGAAGTTGTGATGCCAGTTGTATGCTGCAGGAGTTCCTGGAAGGGCTCCTTGGCAGAGGCATGAACTATCCCATCAGGCTCAGCACAATAGCAGACCCACAAGCTGCTGCTCTGACATGAAAAGGCAGCAAGCCCCACCAGACCTGGGCATGATGGAAAGGACACTGGACTGAGCTCACCTGCCTGTGCAGCTTGAAGTCCTGAACCACAATGAGCCTGGGAGAGCATACGGAGACAATGACACTGTTGGCCTGCTTCTCTTCTCCCTCAGGCATCTGCTATCAGCCAGCATTGGAGACAGTGCTAGGCTAGATGGATTCTTGCTTTGACCTGGCCCAGCTGTGCTTGGTCCTGGTGTGTGGAGCCACAGAGAGGCTGCTCTTGCACATAGAGTTTTGCCTGTGACTAACCTTTGTCATACAGGATCATAAATAATTTGCAAGGGAAATTTTCAGAGGGCCAAACCAGCATCCTTTCCCCTTTTCCTTGTAAAAACACAGATCACTTCCCATTCCTAGGCTGCTGATGGATGCATGGACGCTGTCCGTGCTCATGCCGCTGGTGCCAGGGTGTGTGCCCTGCCTGCTGACCTTGAGGGCACCCAGCCATGGAGTTCCACAGGGTGGGTGACCTGCAGGAGGTCAAAAGTTAGAGGTCAGACATCTCTTTGGCATCTTTAGCACTGCAAATTCCCTGAGGAAGAAACTGCACAGAGCCCTGCAACCCCGAAAGGAATGGCATAGTCCACGCACAGGGCTGTAGAAAGTCTTCTGAGTACTGTGAGGGAGCTAATATTTGTGGCCGGTGAAGGACAAGGGGACTACCGAAACAAGGTCCACATTATGCTCTGAGATTCAGTGAGAGGCACAGTGGATGCCAGCCCTTAGGTGCTGCCATGTTGAATCCTGGTGGCATGTAAAGATGTCCCCCTCTTTGGTACTGCTGTGTGTCTCAAGGCTGAGGGCTTCATGAGGAGCTTCCCCAGATGAGTCTGTTGGGAGAAGCTGGGGCTTGATGTGGACAGACAGGCAATGCTTCTACCCTGCACACAGCATGTGGGAGCATGAGTGAGCTAGCAGAGGGTGTCTTTCCAAGATTCCTGGAGGAGCTTCTGTTGGTGGAAAGACCTGCCAGGCTCCTCCTGCTCCTTCCTCCCACTTTGCCTGGGGCTCTTCTGTGGGACCTGTGGCAGACACAGTGGGGGTTTTGTTCTGCTGCTTTCCTTTCCCCTCTGTGAGGGGCAGAAAAGATGGGGACGGAGCTGAGCGGCTCCCCTTTCATGCCAGAATAGATGTCTTTGGTTAATTGGGAAGAGAGAGAGCCATGGGCTGGCAGGGCACAACCATCAGCCAGCCTGGAGTGTGGAGCCGGGACGCCCCCCGCCATATTTGTGCGAGGCTGAGCCCTGCCTCCCGTGTCCCCGGCTCCCAGCCCTGTCCCCCTGCCACCCACCCCCCAGCCCTGGCCCCAGCAGGGCTCTCCACACAACGGAGGGGCTGTGTGACCTGCCTGCTCCCAACTTGGTTGCTATAGGAAAGGGAAGAGGCCAGAGAGAATGTGTGGGGCCTATTCACGCCCCCAGCCCGGATTCACAGTGCCCCTGAGGTAATGTTTGCCTGGCTCGCCATGATCTTGCCTGATAAAGGGGCCTCCGAAAAGCCCAGGGTGGGGGGAGGACCAGACCGAAAAGGCTGGGAGAAATATTTGCCTTGAATGCTGGTAACGTGTGGAAATGGGGAGGTGGGGCGGTGGCGGAGGGGGTGTGTGGAATGATAAGAAAGGTCCCTTTGAGAAAGGGAGGTGGGGAAAATTGCACGCCAGGCACCCGGCCGGCTCTGCGGGGTCACCGCCTCTGCGGAGTCCAGCCATGCATGAAGGTGTTAGGGTTCCCCGTCCCCACAGCCAAATGGTGGTGTTTCACAGGTACAGGTGGATGAGCCCCTACAGCGAGGCTGTGTGGTGACTTGAGTCCAGGAGTGGTTTTCTCCTGACACCCACATCCAAAGGCAGAATCAGCACTGCAGCAGCTCTTTCCAAAACTCACCTTTATTTCTTTCTGTTTACTTGCCTCATTCTGAATGTTGTCGTTATTCAAATTATTACTATTGTTACGATACTTCTGCTTTCATGAGGTCAGAATGCCCTTTGGGCTCATCTTTTTGCAGGTTGGAATGCAGGATGGGTTTTTTTTCGGAAAAACCCTTCAGCTGCATGTGAATCCTGGGAAACTAAAGCGAAATTCTCATTGCCTAAAAACAAGCAATACAAAACTCCAGTGCTCCCGCAAATGTTTCCCTGCACAGAGTAGGAAGAGGAATTTTGGCACAAGGCAGGCAGTGGCCACCTCTTAAAGTTTCATAGCTGATCTTAGCAAATGGCCTTTTTGCATGCTTCCTGTTCTTCTCGACTGGCCTGATCAAAGCAATAAGACAAATACATTGCTGCTGTTTGGGATACTTTGCAAGATGAAGACTGCATCCAAAATGTATTTTCAACATTGCTAACAAGGCTCAAAGGTTTCCTCTGCAGGACAGTGTTATCTCTGCTCCGAAGGAGGCACGAGGAGAGTGATGGGAACATCTGGACCCTGAGGTCCAGAGAAGCAGACCAAGCTGGAGGAAGGTGCGTGGCAAGGGACCAGTCAAACTGTTTGTTCACAGGACCGTGTTTTTAAATGAGCTGTAGCTGCTTGGCCAGGAGGCTCGGTATCAGTAGGCACAGCTGGGTGGAAAGATCTTCCCAGTGTGCCACTGAGGTCAAAAGAAAACAAAAATGGGAGTGGGATGGAAGGGAAAAAAAGAAAAAGTATCAAATATTATAATGACATTTTCTCATGGGAAGGGAATATAGTCTCCAGCTCTGGTAAAAAAGAAACAGAGGGGGCTGGGGCACTGCTATTGAGAAAGGCTGGGAGCCTGGGAAAAGCACTTCTGTAATGAGAGAGGGAAAAGATGAGGGTGATTTAGGATAAGAAATGTTGTCATTGGCTTTGACTAGAAGGAGAGCAGGTCTGCTCCTCCTCTGACTTTTTAAACGCCACCTATCATCATAAGAAGAGTTCAGACTCCAAACAGACTGTGAATATAGCTTATAAAAGCCTCTGTTTATACTAAAAAAAGGATGCCTAGGAGTAGGTTTCTCAGCCTTCCTTTGTTGTCAGGAGTAACCCCTCACTTGGGAAAAAAAAAAAAAAAAGATTGAAAAAAATTTTCCCTTGGGTTAAGGAAAAATAAAAGGAATATCAAAACACTTGGCTGATGACTTTGGGAGAAGAAATGGTGTTCAGAGAGGTGACTTCTAGACCTCAAAAGATAGTGCTGGGAAGGGGCAGAAAGCAGCAACGCTACTTTTGTTTGGGATTTAATAACACTTTGGCGGTCTTGCTGTCCCTCTCAGCAGCCTTTCCGCAGATGGCAGCCTACCAACTGGGGAACGTTGCCCCTCAAGCATTGGGGTTATGGAGTGCAGCAAACAGGGAGTCTGGGACTTACTGTAAGCTTTATATTTCATTTTAACAGCTTGATTAGGGTCCTGCCATTTGGTCAGTTGCTGTTAATCCTATATTTTTATTTACCAGATACATCTAGCTTTGTTTTCTGGAATTCCCCTGCAAGGAGCTCTGATGAGTGATGCAGGCTGCATCACAGAGAGTTTAGCTTTCATTCATCTGCAGAAGAAACCAGACTCATTTGAAGTTTGCTGTTGCTTAAGCTTGAAGTCCCCCCCACCCCTTGTTTTTTATGAATTTAATATCCATCAAAGGATGTTTTTGCTCTTGGATGAAACTGTTTCTTTAAAGCCTGTGTTGCAAGTGACCTGGAGAAACTGTGCACTGTTTCTGAGACCTCTGAGAGCCCCTGTGGCTAGTGCAGATTAAAGGAACTAGGTCAGATTTCTAAACTATAGCATACACGATGCTGCTGTTCCAGCTGGACTATCTATAAAAGTTGGAAAAGAAAATCAGAGTCCTGGAAGAAGGCTTTGTTGGACGTGTACTTCCCAGAACTCCCCCGAGAAGCAATCCAACTGTGCAGGCTGGAGTGGAGAAGCTTCAAAAGGTTTTGCCTAAATCAACCCAGCCGGCTGAAATTCACAGGAAAGCTTGCGAGAGTTTTGCTCGTGAGACAGATGGATAATGCAAGCAAGCAAAATGGAAGAGAAAGGATTTTTCTGTGTGATGTCCCTGCCAGCATTATTTTATATGAACCAGTGCATAGATAATTGTGTATCCCCTTCAGCCTTAAGCACAGGTAGGAGGACTTTGCCACTCTGCAAAACAGTTCTCTCCAGGGATGGGACAGAAAACAATCCACATGTATGCAGCAGCACTGCAGAATGGCTTGGGATGAGCAAGGAAAAATAAGTTTGCAACCCATTCCAGACGGGCAGAACATGGCATGCTGCAGTCCTGGGTGGCAGTCTCCATTGACCAGGCAGAGGGACTACGCTGTCTATCTCATGAACTTTTTTGATCCCTAGCTTCTACAAAAGGGTGCTGGCTGCTCAAGCCAGGCTGGAGCCAGGCCAAAACAACATCCTGATTCTGTGGCAAGTGCTCTGGGATCAGACCACACGTGACGAGTACCCCAGATTTGTGTTGCATCGGGAAGAGACTACTGTCCTGACCCCTGCCCCGCCCTGGGAAAGTCACTCGGCCGCAGCTCACAAGAAGGCGAAAGCTCGCTTTCTCCAGATCCAGAATTTCCTCCTTGGCCCTTTCCCTCTCTCATGCGCTGTGCCACTTCTTACCTCGCTTTTGTGTGCTAGGATCAAAAAGCAGTGAGGAAATATCGCACAGCCTTCTGGCGCACAAACCAGGGATGGTGCACAGCAGTCTTGTCCTCCCCAATGACAGAGGTGCCCCTGCTTCTGCCCTGCACCGCTGCTGCCACCTGCTCGGTGCCAGCCTGTGAAAGCGCCTGCAGAACCAGGCAGTCCTGGCATGGACCGAGCACAGCCAAGCAGACTCCCCAGCGTGGGAAATTTCTAAAGAAGCAGCCTTCTGTAAACCACATTTTCATTTTACTAGTCTAAATATATTTCAGTTTCAAAACACACACTTAAAAATAACTTACAGAAATATTTATATGGACGCTGAAAGGAACTTTCCAGCTTTGGGGATTCAGCCTACAGCCCACAGCAGAGCCCGCAACTGCCTTCCTGTTCAGTCACTCTTGTTATTGAGACTCATGTTTTGGGAGTGTTTGAGTCTCTTTTTCCTTAAGTTATCTTGCTTCACTCCACCCTGCCTCATGGACTCAGAGGGCTTTGCTTCACCGAGGTCAAGACTGATATTGCTGGATAGTTTTTCTCACAGTCACAATCATCATAACTCTCTTGATGGTACAAGTTTTCTTTCAGACCAACATTGGCTCAGCTTGGAGAATTCAGTTGTCCCTGTGGTGGGGAATAGCATGTATTCAGGAGCTCCCTCTACCATTTTCTTGCCCTTCTCTGTGCTCTTCATTTCTCTGCCTGTCTCATTTCACTGCTTGGAGCAGAGCTCAGCTTTTGGCAAACGTACCTCAGCCTTGCACATTGAGCCTAAAGATGGGATCTGTTTTCTTCAAGATGGTTTTGCAACAAAAATGCAGTAGTAAGGGTAATAACGTAGCCTCCTGCCTGGTGGATATCACCAGTGTTTATTCATTGCTGTCAATACTTTCTGCGGTGGCACTGTCAGCTATCTGGAGGTGTACCAACCACTTCTCCTCATCTATGTGGACAATCCCCTTTGCTAAAGAAAGGCTAGGCTCTTACTAAAGCATCACAAAAAGGTCAAGTCCACAACTCCATACTATGCACCATATAGGAGAGAAGCAATCTGATGGGTCGGGACAAAGGCGGGCTGATAAGGATGTATTGTGTCATGTGTATGTGTGTCTCAGCTTTTTGAAAGACAGACATCCCTGTAACCCAGGAATGTCTTCTAGGAGGTCTGAAATGTCTCCATTTTTCATTTCAGCAGATTTTATTTTTAAATCACGGCACAATGTTTGTTCAGTACATATTGCAGCATTGATGAGAATCTGTCCTATGTTTGGCAGGAACAAACAGCCCCGAGGAAGGTGTGCTCGCTGTGATGAAGAGTATTTGGATTACAAGAGAGGTCAGATGAGTGCAAACCCCATTGAAGCTGTATGAGCATTCAGTCTTGTTCAGTACTGCAGGAGGAACTGTGCTAAAACATGAAACAACTGTAAAAGTTCTTCTGCCACAAGAAAAAATTGTGTTGATGTCAAGGCAATAGACTGCATAGGAAAGAGCAGAAATGCTTGATCAAAAGTAGTTTTGTGGTGTCTGTTTTGGGAGTAGCTTGTGACACTTTAATGTGTCGCCACCAATGAGTCTCTGGTTTTGATTTTCAAAGTAAGGTTCAGCACCCTACTGGTTTGCTAATGATTTTGCCTCTCCCTCTCCTCCCCTGTATTTCTCTTTATATGTAGAGGCTGGAGATGTCTATGTGGGTGAGTGTGTTTTAGTGTTTTTCATCAAACTATAACCTAAAACCTCATACAAAGCAGTGGGAACAGACTCTAGGTCACCAATTAAATGCAACTAGCTCTGAAATGTCACACAACATCTATTTAAAACAGTCCAAACTCCAGGCTTGGATTAAGATCCAGGCATTCCTGAAAACACAGGATTAAACTGAAAGCTCAGATTTCCTTTAAAAAAGAAGGCTTCCTGCTCTCTGACTGTACAGAAAAGATCAAAACCTTGAGCTAAAGAGAAGTGATGCAACAGCTTCTTCTGGGGTCCTCAGACCCCAAGGGTGGGGTTCAATGCTTCATTTCACCAGGCAGCAAAGATGGGCTGAAGTTTCTGTCCCAAAGTCTTCACTCCAGCCACTGCACTGAGGTTCACTGTGCCTTCGGTTTTGCTACTGCTGTTATCGGCAAGCTGAACCATGGAGTGGGTTACAAAGGTGCACAATACCTGCCTTTATGTTAGAAAGATTTTTTTCTTTTAACCCAAACCATTTCAGTAAATGTGCTCTCTCTGTGGTCATGTAGAGTGGTGTAGTGGCGCCACAGCGGGCGGGTGGCAGGAGGAGGGACAAGCTGCTGTGCAGGGTCAGGAACACCAGGCTGGGGCAGGACCTTTGCAAGCAACTTTGCTGCTGAAGGAAAATTGTCGTTGATATGTCCCGGAGACGACAGTACATTGCAGCATGAGTTCAGGAACAAGCAGTCAGGCTTGGGAGAGGCAGGAAACTTTTAAACCAGCTTTGCTCTTGGAGAAAAGAACCCAGACCCGGTCTTGAGATAGCAGCTCTGAAACAGATGAGCTGTTTTGCTCACCTCTGCATGATGTCCTCTCCAAGATTTGTCCATTGGAGACCCAAGCAAGCACTTATCTGGCAAGGGACAAGGAACAAAAGGAGGAGTGCATAGCAGAAGGCTCAGCACTGTGTGTCATGGGGCTGAAACTCTCGGGTGCCCTAACTCAGCCCCATATGTACCACTGGAGATGAATAATTGGGAGAGCAAGTCTTTAAGTAAGTTCAGCCCAGATACTGAGTTTTATAACCTGATCCTTGTGAAAGGTGCCCCAGGGACCTGTCATGGTCACAGGTATACAGGGCATCATTTACATCCCTCCCAAGAAGGTCCCTTTGGTACAATAGACCCAATAGTGGCCTCACTGCCAGCAGGATAGGGAAGGTCTGGAGTGGGCTGGGAGCCCATGAATCACCAGACATGTCGGAACAGAACACCACTGCTCCATGGAAATCTCCAGTTCCACTGTGGTGCTCTCTGACCCCATGTAGCTTTCTGAGGAGATTACAACTTAAACTTGGCATGCCCAGGGACCACAGAGGATTAGAGGCTGATTGCCTTTCTGGGGGGAAGCTGAGGGAGTTGTATTATGTTTGCACTAGGAGTGAGGGTGAAGCCTGGGCTGGAGGCAGTGATCCCCAGGGACTGCAGTATGGGAGCTCCTGGGAGCCCTGCACCAGAGGGACAAGCTCCCACTACACTCTGGTGAGACCAGGCCAACCAGCACACCAATTTCAGACCAAGCCAGTAGAGGTCACAGTAGGTCCAACAAATTTCCCATGCCCTCGCCCAGTCCAGCCTGCCCTCACATCTTAAGCAGTTCACCACTGACTGGCTGGTATTAAATCCTCTTCCTACTCATCAGCCTGAGCAAGCCTGACGAAGCCAGGTTGTGGCTGCTTGGTACCTTCCTGGATGGAGCAATTAGCTGCTGGCGAGTTGTGCTGTGGCTTGGTTGTGACTGGTCTTCCCTAGCGTGTGCTCCCACTGAAGCTAGTGTACGATATCTTGGTAGTAAAATCAGTCATGAGGGTGTGTATGTATTTCTTCCTGTCATTGCACAGAAGGAAAACACCAGACGTGCCAGCTTGTCAGGCTCCCTTATCTTCCCAGACCTCTCACCTTCATCTACGCCATGCCAATTTCATGCCCAGCATGGAGGATGTTCCTGCTGCCTGAAGGTGATTTGGTCTGTGAGGCACTTGGGTCCATGTTTGCCTGTGCTGCATCATCCACATACCATCAACTTGAGGAAAATTGTCTGAGCATCTCCATGCCATAATCTGGGTGGATCCTTGTTGTTCTGGGCTCTGTTGGGGTCTTCCACAAGAACTGGGATGTTCCCTTGTGGAGGGATATCTGCTGTACAGGCAGGAAGGTTTGCAGCCAACCAGTCCATGACCCTGCTTAACTACAGCTCCATGAGGAAATTGCAGGCATGGCAAATGCAAGACCAAATTTGTAGTTCTGTATACAGAGGCACTGGGAGATCCCTTCCTCCATTTCTTGGAAGACATCTTGGACTCGGAACAAACAGAAGAAATGGTATCTTGGGCTTGGAAGAAACAGAAGTCAAAAACTCTATTTTTCTCAAGTGCGTCCCATCACGGCTATGATGTATGACACTGCCTGGTGGCCTGAGATGCCCACACTCTCCTATGGAAAGCATGAGACGTCTGTAGCCAGGTGATCTGGTGAGGGAAGACTGGTATCTGGTTCCTGAAGGTCTCTGCCACTGGAGGGGGACAGAGAACCTCTCTACACAGGTAGGTTCCCCCCATGCCCCTCCCAGAGGAGACCCTCCCATGCCGTAGGGCTTTCACCCAGTTCAGCCTGGTGGATGGGCCACTGCTTGCAATGCCGCACCCTGGAGTGGGTCATCGCGGGATTGCGCTTTTAGCAGAGGAGGGGAGCCGTTTGGCAAGAAGGCAGCATTTCACACAATAGCGGTGAATCCACTGAACGCCACCGAGCCTGCCACCACAGGTGACCCAGCACATCCACGGAGGGGTGTTACACAGGAGCCTGGCAGGTGTGAGGGCCAGGACCTCTCTGGAGATGGAGGCAAAGAGCCTTTGGGCTTCAAATGTGCTCCCAGTGGTCTTTGATTTCCAGCTGCATTGGGCAGGCCACTGCCATCACTTAGCTCTTGGAGGTCCACTTGACATCTTTTCCATTAGCCCATGACTCAATTTGCTGTGCTGTGCCCTGGCTGATCTGTAGATGCTTTCTGCAGATCCTGGGAGCTATCTACAGTGACAGGGCTGTATCAGCCAGGGTCAGCACTGTGCTCAGCTGGCGAAGACCTCCTCTAGGAGTCCCACCATGCAGGGAAACCATCAGTGAGGTGGGTGTCAGGCTCTGAAATGGCACATTTTGCCTGATAGAGTTTTCCATGGAGCAGAGCCAGCAGAGGGTCTCTCTGAGGAGATGCTTGACTCAGCTCTGGGCAAGAGGAGGCGACCTGGGAAGCTTGTATCTTGTTCACTCACTGGGCTCCGGTGCTGCTGTTGTGCCAAACACAACAGCAACCTGGGTGGCAGCTCCCCCCAGCACGTTTCGGGAGGGTGTGGTGAGATGGGAGAGGCTGTTCCCACACTGGGGTACCCCGGGGAGCAGACACCTCTCTCCTGACCAGCTTGCTGCGGCCGACAAGACCTGATCGATGAATGAAGCAGGGTTTGGCACGCTGCCGTCAGGCACAGGCGGCATTGTGCAACAGTGCGTGATGCAACTGAACTTTACATAACCTGACGCAACACTTATAGCCGAAGTTTAAAGCTTCAGGTCCTGGGTCGCTGCTGTATGGGGTGTATACCTCCCTGGTGTATACATGCGTGAGGTCAGCCAGTGTGTGGACAGCAGCACCGCTCCAGGCAACTCCAGCTTTACCTTTGGGTTTGAAATTGCTGCAAACAAACAAACAGCTGTGGCTTGTGAATGCAGGATGAATAGACCAAGGGCAGAGGCAAGAGCCAGGCTGATTGCGTGAGGTGACTGTGGAAATGTCATCCGTGCAGCTCAGCTCGTGCCCT
This sequence comes from Thinocorus orbignyianus, assembly GCA_013400375.1. Classification (NCBI taxonomy): domain Eukaryota; kingdom Metazoa; phylum Chordata; class Aves; order Ciconiiformes; family Thinocoridae; genus Thinocorus; species Thinocorus orbignyianus. The sequence continues at coordinate 172,814 of VXBW01001858.1, forward strand.
TCATTCCTACCTGCGGCTCATCCAGCCCAAAGCCTCTGTCCTCACTGCTGCCCTGCAGCCCCAGCTATTCCCGCCCTGGGCCCCAGCTCTGCCCCTGCCCCATCGCCTCCCAGTGCCTGTGATAGCTCAGTCCTCGTTTGCTTCTCCTCTCCCCCAGATGCTCCCAAATAGCTTCCCCTTGTCACCTGAAATCACAAATTTGGGCTCCATGCTATGCTGGACAGGCTGCCTTGGATTCTGCAGAGCTGATGTTTAGCCTGGTGCCTTTGGAAAGGTGGCAATACACTGTTCCTGGGGCAGGACAGCGATGCTCTTCAAGATAGTGTAACGTAAGATAACTGCTTTAGAACTACTCATAGCCGAACATTTGCTATTGTTCATCCCGAACTTCAGGCCAAAGCAATTCCTCATCTTTTCTTTGACATTTGTCATATTTAAGCTAAAAGAAAATAGAAGGGGGCTGCTGGCCTGTTCTTTTCCACACAAACAGTGAGAGTTTGCAGCTGTTGTGAAGTCTGGCATGTGCACAGTGCCCAAGTGAGGCAAGGGGAGCGGGAGCACATCAGGGACGAAGGACAGGCCCCCCAGAATAACCGGTCACCGTGCCTGATTTTCTTTCTGCAGTGGGGGGATACCGCAATGCCCCTCACTGCCATAACATCGGGCCAATTTAGGTAGCCTCTCCATCTCCCCCTTGCTGCCCCGGTTCCCATGCAGTCGAGAGCAAGCAGCAGAGTGTGGCAAGAGCCAGGTCTTCTTTTTGCACGAGGACTGGGCTGGCACAACCCCAAGTATCACCTGGCTTTCCCTTCCCCCTGCAAGGGAAGCTAATCCTGGGCACTGCCAGGGCTGCCAAGTTTGCATGGAAAATGCCACTAGCAGGAGCCAAGCAGCAACTCCTTCTGAAACACAGCTGGGAGGGGACAGTGATACAAGGTGGTATCCCCTTTCTGACGTGACTCCGAACCGGTGACTCACTGCCATCTCAGTACCTTTCCAACCACACTGCTGTGCCTGCAGCCAGAGCTTGGGTGCCTTGTGAAGCCTCTTCCTTTTCGGCTTTTTCTGCAGGCCCCAATGATGTAACACTGCAGGTGAATTTCCACAGCTCTGCCAGAATGTACTGTGGTGCCAGAAGGGAGATGTGAAAAATGCCTTTCCCCACTTGGGTGCCTGGATTGTGCCCATGTATGGATGGACTACCCCTCCACCTCCCTCCCTCCCCAAGATACATGAGCTCCCTCTCTCTGCTCCCTATCGTGTCCCCCATAATGATGCACATAAGACAATTCCTTGCTTGACCACGAGCAGAAACAGTGCCCACAGGGTAATCAAGCAGGATGAGGCACCCCTGCAACTCTCCTGTGGTGCCAGGAGAGATCTCCCATGGCACAGGGATTGTAGTGCATTCATGCATACCCACCCTGGAACCCACCTGTGGTGCCTGTCTCCTTGCACTGCTTTCCTTGTCAGCAAAGTGGGGCTGAAGGGAAACAGGTACCTGTCCTTGCAGGCTCCTTCACATGGCATCCCTGCAGCTGAACTGCTTTGGATGGAGCTGTCGTGCTCTGTGGCCAGTGCCCTGCCAGGGGCAGTGGCTCAGGTGGCGAGCACAGTGGTGGTCTAAGGGGATGGTGGAACCTGCTGTGAGATTCCCTGAGAGATGGTGGCAGCAGTGGGAGCTGCAGCAGGGCTCCAGTGGTTTTGGCATTAGGGGTGTTGAGGGGTGTAGTAGAGAGGGAAGAGCAAGGAAATACATGCAATGGTTGAAGAGATGCAGGTTGAGAGACAGTATCTAGTTTTACCAGGTGGTCACCACATTAGTACATGCTGGAGGAAGGGGAAGGTGGGGACTGACCCTGAGCTGAGGTGGGTCAGGGCTAAGGCAGATGGTCCTGACCCGGGCAGGGGAGGTGTGAATCCTCCTCTGCCTCCCAGGATTCTGACTTGGGAAGCAAGGCTTCACATTGTCCCTGATGGCGAAGAGAGAAGAAAAGAGGTTGAAGGCCTAAAGCTGCAAGCAGAGACGTGTGCCAGCAATGTTGTGAGCTATTTGTGTGCTGTGGTGAGGCCTCAACACCACCGACCATGTAAATAAAACAACCTGGGTGTTCGAACTCCACCCAGCGAGGATTCACCAGCATGAGAGCAGCACCTGACGTGAAGATCACCAGGTGCCTGAGATCAGTTCACAGATATTCTGGGAGGATGTATGATCAAACCACCTCTTTACATCCATAAGCTAAACAGCCTCCAGGGAACAAATAAATAGTTAAGAAGACAGGCTGAAGTGCTGAAGGGGAAAGCAACATTTGCTCCACACTCATGGCCAAGTTGTAGTGGGAGAAGCTACTGTGTATACTCAGTAAGCGCTCATCTGTGGCTGTGTGGCTGTTCATGTTATGTCTAAGAAGGAAAGAAAAACAAGAAATGGTGACCAGAGTGGGATTATAATCCAGGAATACAGTGACTGCTAAAAGGCTAAAGAGCAAACCACAGACTAGTGGCTTCTGTTAAACCAGTGGGTGAAATGCTTGCTGAGATGGTGGAAGTTTTCCCAAATCCTCTCTCCATAAAGGCACTTCTGATAACAATTCATTTGAGCTCCTGAAAAATGCAATGACAAAAAACAAAAAGGAAAACGAAACAATTTCTAAATACGTGTTGGGGGGGATTGTGTGTGTGTGTTAAGGAAATTACTAGTGTTTTGCCAGTTTGGAGAGAGTTTAAATGCTGTGTCAAGGGAGCGGTTAGTGTGTGGTATGTAAAATGAAGCAATACAAAAACGGTTATTAACTGAGGCTGATTTGCCCTTAAACGTGCTCTAGGAACTGCTGTGTCAAAGTATACAGCTATTCTGGAAGACAGGGAGTTGCAACAGCATCAAACAGCCTGAAACAAAACTTTTATTGTTCCCCCTTTGGGGACAGTCACCCTTTTGGTGTCAAAAACTTTCAGGAGAATATCAGAACTGAAAACATTCACAAGGGAAAGCTTTGCTTGAAAGATAAACATGGTTTTAATTCCACAGTGCTCCTGAGGACTCATCTGTGTGGAAACTTGTGTAGGGGCAGAACAACAACATAGGCAGGACCTGGGATGCTCTCAGGACTTACCACAGGAGGATGTGGTGCCAGTGAGGAGGAAAGAAGGGACTTTCCATTCTCTGGTGGTTCCCTAGTTGCCACGAACCCAAATCCTTTGCCTAGGTTTGACTAAACAAAACCTATCAGTCAGCCACATGGGGATGCTGGCTAATGGCAAAAAAATACCCTGTGAATAACACACACAAGGTTTTACCCCAGTATTACAGGCTAGCACTAGGATAGTGTCCACACCCATGTCCTCGTGGAGGGCCACAGACCAGCTATTGCAAAGGATTTTTAACATTCAGAGCTATGCACATGACAGATGGATTAATAGAAGTGACAATGAGGGATGTCTGCACAGGTATGGATGAGGCTGTCGAGAATAGCTGGACAGCAATTGAAAGAAAAGTTAATTTTCAAGAGGCTCAGCTGTGTGTTGTGGGACTTGCAAATGATTTTCATAAGTCACCGATAATGCTTGAGGCTATTCTCAAGGCATCTCAACTACAAGATATGTCACAATTATCTTCCTTTCTGGGGATAGGCAGTTATTACCAAGGGGTCTTGCCCAATACATCAACACTATTACACTCCCTAAATAGATCGTGCACAAAGGACAGAAGTAATGTTGGTCCACATGATGTACCAAGGCTCCAGATGAAGCAAAGAACTTTGGATTATCAGAAAGTGAAACTCTGCTTGTAAAATTAGCTCGCAGCACTTCCCCGTGGGTCTGAAACACTGATGCTGGTAGCCAGCCCTCAGGAAAAGATACAGAAAAGACCCACATTTGGGGCTCACTGGCATCGGTCTGCAGCACTGTGCTCACACCCGGAGAAAAGATCCACGCGTCGTCTTGGGAGGTCAGCGGTTTAACCGCAGCTTATCTCAAGAGGAAACGATTTACTCTGGTTGCAAATGTCAAACGCTGGCTTCAGCATTAGCAGTAACAACTTTGTTAGGAAAAGGGGAGGTTTTCTAGGGTACTCTCTATGCTGGTTCCATGGTAGGAATAACCTACCACGTGAGTGATGGGTACCCTGGTGCAATGTGAAACTGAGAGCCAGCCAGGCCTGGCTGAGGCCTCTGATGAAAGGGTGAGGAGCTGGGCTTAGCACACAGCCTCTTCGAGCCATCTTGGCTGGAAAGAGAGTACTGAAATACATGTCCAGGTTGCCTAACGTGTGGCACCAGAGCAGTTACTGTAATAAATCTCAGGTCTAGTGTACTCCAAGAATTACATGATGGCCCCCTGGGAATAATAACTATGAAAGTCCTGGCTGGAAATTTGGTTCAGTGGCCAGACACTGATACACAAATAGGAGAAATGACAAAACAATGTCAAAGGTGTTAATAAAGCTAGTTGGGAAATTTTCCATCAGAATAATTCTCCGATCGAAAATGTCCTTTTCACTAACTCAGCAGTTTCTGTAAGAAAAAATTGCAGATTTCCATTGGGAAAATCAAACTGAAGTATCTTTGGCTCTTTTTCTGCAATGAGAAAATAAAATTGCTGAGAGTGTTGTAGGCAAGCTAACAGAGGTCTTTCCATGCAGCTCCTGACCGCCCAGCCTTGCCCTCAGGTCCAGAAATCAGAGACGCAGCTGAGCAGTCAGAGGTTTGAGAAGGCTGGGAGATGGGAAGTCCCCCCACTAAGCTTTTGACAGCTCACCTGCACCTGAAATCAAGTAAGTCCTCACCAGATGGGCAGCCAGGAAGCCAGAAGTTTTCATTCTGGTTCTTGTGACACACGATTTTTGTGGAATTCTAATGAATACAGCAGCTTTTATTTTTCAGTCTAGTATTTTCCTTAAAAAGAAACTCAGTTACTATTGTCTTCTCTCTCGCTGGAAGGGATTTCTGTTTCCCAGCCAGCACTGGGTATCAGCGAACACTACACTTGCTTAAATATTCTCCTTTGTATTCTCAGGAATGGCCAGCTGCTCTAGGAAAGCAAACTTAAACAGAACTGGGCCATTTACGGGACATATGTTTTTGATTGCAGGAAATGCCCCTTGTAAATGGCCTGAACTGCTGCGTATGAATGCTACTAATTTAACACAGACTGGGAAAGTGTTAAGATTAGTATTTTTTGTGGACAGGAATTCCTACTTGCATTGTAAGTGATGAAGGGTCACTTTTTTGATGTCCAAAAACTTGTGTGCTTTTATCTAGAAAAATAGTATCAAACCTTTCATGTAATCTCCTTGCTGTCCTGCCATGAGAGGAACAATGGGAAGATTTGTTCAAACATCCGATTCAGTGATCCAAACCAGAAGTTTGGATAAAGTTAGCTTACAGTAAAAATCTGTGAATTCTCTTTTGGCCTGGGAAGGACATGTTAATACAGATCTCTACTACAGTCATCCACGGTCTTGGGACACAGATTTTTCTTGCTTGGACTTGCTAACAAGGGGGGGCGTTTGTTTGAAAGTGATAGGATCAAATGACCCCACATAGTCATGCATATGACTCTGCTGCTTTCAGATTGGGGAAAAAAAAATTATCTATGCAAGAGGTAACTGTGAAAACTTGGGGAAATATTAAACAAATTATGACAGCCTTCTCCTCTGTCTTATCGGTGGAAATGACACTGGGAGCCTTGGAATTAATTAGAAGAATGGTGTGATTGAACTGGGCCCTTTTATCAGTAATAGTAACAATCTATCACCTTTAAGGAGAGATTTGTGATCATGAATGCTGAAGTAGCTCAGCTAGCAATTATTCAGTTAGCAGTAGAGACAAGCATTTTGGAAATACTGAGACCCTTTCTAACAAGCCTGCATGCTTTTAAAACATGTGATTTAAGGCTTCCACATTTAGAAACATTGTTTGGAATCTCCTGGTGCTTCACTTTCCCGGTCAGTAAAAGGGGAATGCTTTTATTGCAAGGATGTGAAGTTTAACTTGTTCTTGTTGTGAAGAACATTGGAGTTCCCTGGAATTCTTGATGGCGGTGTTATGTGTTGCAATCAAATGCTTGCTCTACCACACTCGTGCACTGTTTTGTTGAAGTCTTTCTGCTTTTCCCTGGAGCTCTGATCCTTGGCAGCCAGACCTCAAGAAGGAATGATACTCACATGTAGAAATGGCCTAATGACTTGATGCGGGTGCTCTGCACAGCTTGGTGGCAGGGTCAGCTTCTTCAGTGCTGCTTCTATATCTTTCTGGCAGTATTTGTCCTGATTTAGTTCTTCATGGGGATTCTTTGCTTCAGAACTCCCAGAATGTCTTTTGTTGTCATTTGGGATCTGTCTCTTTCATCAGTTGGCCATGATATGCTGGCAATGAACTCTAAGAAGTGTCCCAAAGGAGTAAAAAGGAGCTTTGCTTTTCCTCGACTGAGTTTTGGTTCACCACTGCTCTCCTGCAGAGCTCACAGTCTCAGTCCCCTTACGCTTGAGCTGTGGGATGGACCGTTTCTGTCAGGGCCAACCAATTGTTCACATGCCTCTCTTTTCCCCTTGCTGAGCTTTCACCTATTGCATGTTCCCTACCAGATCCAGCTCTGAATAGATTCATCATGTTTCTAGCAGATAAAGATCAGCAGAACCATCACAGGCGAGGCTGGGCTTGACTCCTGGGTGCAGGATCAGCTAGTATATGATAGTATTCTCACCTCATGCTCCAAAATATACCACCCTCCATCATTTTGTTAAGAGGTGACTAACACCAGTCATCTGTGATATACTCTGCTTCCCAGGGAAAAAAAAAAAAAGGTTTTTAATGGAAGGGTGGTGTTTTCTTTGGGCTGTACACCCCTTTGTGGAGAAGGAATATCACAAAAATATGCCTTGCTTTTCTTAGCAGAAAGTGGTAGGACTTATGGTGTTGGGTCCTCCATCACAGGCCAATGCCTGAGTAAGCATGGCTGTTTCCCATCATGGTAGGAGGCTCTGGGGTATCCAGGGAGGGGTTATTTCATGAGTTCAGAGGGCGCCAAGGATGTTTTGTACAAGTACCTGTTACATTCAGTGCAATGCAGCCATCCTCAACAGCAAATTCTTGGGAATTTACTTGCGTAAATGTAGAGAGATACGCTTGTATGTGTTTCTGAGTCATGTCCTGTCAGTACTTCCCCCACCAGTTACTTGTATGGGTTAGATAAATAGAAAAACAAAAAGAGTGAGAAATGGTGTTCTGTAGAAATCTCGATGACCATGAGCTTTAAATGATACAAGTTCAACAAATAGACTTAATACATGATTCACATCAAGTGCATGAATCTCTTGCCCTTCCCCGTGGCCATTCTGCATCTTAGCTGGAAGAGCACAAACACTTTAGGGAGCTCTGGCCTTCTTCTCTGGGCTGTGCCATAGGGTGTTATCTAGCTTCAGAGAAAGGCAACTGTTCTACCTCTTCCCATTCCTTGTGATCTTGGTCTTAATGGGGATAGCAGGATAATAGAATAATTCATTGGCAGGATTGCTGAATTTATGGGGAGGATCAGGTGACAGGATAGCGGGATTCTGGACCAGAGCAATAAAGCTCCCAATATTGAATGTTCCAGTTGGTGGCATTGCCAAAAGGGACATGAAAAGTGATCTTGTTTCAGTTTGATGTAGCCCACTAATTAATTCCAGTTAATACACACGATTCTGCTAAATTAATCCCTATTACAGGTTGCCCCTATAAACCCACCAGCAAACATTTTTTCTCTTTCCGTTTTCTTAGAAAGAATTCTGACAAGAGATACAAGAGGTTTCTATTTTCCTCTGTTGCACCAAACACTGGCCATGGCTAGAGGCAAGATATGGTGGGCTGTCTAATGCACATGTTTAGCCTTAAGGAAATGCCAGGTTTGGGGTCAGGAAAGTATTTCCATGCAAATCAAATTGACAGGAATAATTTCTTAACCTTCTGTAGTGTGGCATGGTCTGCTTTCCCAGGGGACCAGGAGATGTTCCTGTGAACTGCAGAGGGGAGCAATGACATATTTCATGATGCGGGTGATGGAGGGGATGGGGGTGAATGTCCTTGTGATCTCTCCGGAACAGCCCATAGTTATAGGGACTGGGACAAATGGCCTTGGTGGTCCTACCCTGTTGACTCAATAGTCCTGTAGGCGACAAATAGCTGTCTGCCTCTTCCCTGCCTGATATTTAAAGGATACCTTCTGCTTTGCTTTCAAAGTTACCTGCATTGTGTGCAAATTTGGTGTCCTCTCCACTGGTTCAGTATAGAGCAGCATCCCATTTGCCTCCAGAAGCAACACTTCTGGGCTTTGCACCCTGAGTCTCATCTGCTATAGGACATGTTCCCACCCCTGGGGCTGTGGCAGGTCAAGGGAAGTGATTAGTTCCCGCATCCTGGGAGGGGACTCTGTGTGTGTCAGTCACCGCTAACTCTGCAGCAGCACAGCCAGCATGACACTGTCCTTGGCAAGGTGAAGGGTTTTCCTCCTGGGAAATGTCTCAGAAAGCAGCAGTATCTCTGTCCTGGCAGGTAGAGCTCCTCCCCAGTCTCGAACTAAAACATGCTTTTGTGCGTGTGCCTGTGAATCACCCTGAGCACATTCAGAAACACAAAGATGTTGTTTTGTGAGAATTAGGGGTGCAAGGAAGAAAGCAGGGGAGTTTCAGGGACTGGCAAGTGGTGCAAGTGGTCAGCAGCAAGACGGCTACTCAGTATGTGGAAGCCTCGTCTATGCAGAGGGCAGTATCAGTGCGCGGACCAGCTACATGGGGCATGCACTGAGGATTTCAGCAGTAATCCTCGCCACAGGCCAGCATGCTGCAGCATTCCCCTCTGCTCCCTGTGGAGGAAGTGGGAAGGGTGGTTGGCAGGATCCACACAGCTGCCTCGTGCCTCCTACGGCTTGTCTCTGCACTCCCACTGCTAGGTTTGCGCTACCCCTTCAAGAAGCTCTTTATAGCTAAACCACACAGTGACCCCTAAGCCTCTGCATTAGCTAGAGCTTTCTGTGATGTGAGGCTGCTCCTGGGAGCCTTCTCTTGAAGGACCTCCGTGCTCCTTTGTTTTCTGTTTCAGAGAAAACCTTGATTGTTTGAGCAACGGCATGTGGTGGGGATGGCTGCTGGCAAGGACTAGCAAATCCTCCCTCTCTGCCTGTGGGGTTCTAGATTGTGTCCCTCCTTACAGCACACTTTATGGATGGGCCTCATTTATTTTCTAACACAACAGAGACTAGAGGCAATGGCGTAAGTCCTCACTGCTGTCATCTCCCATGTAGGTTTTTATAGCAGTTACTTCAAGACTGTAGCTCTTGATAACTGTGTTAGGTGTAGAACACGACTCATACGGTTTTCCTGCTTCTTAGCTCATGCCAGGCAGATCCAAACTACGAAGAAGGTGGAATTTTTTCAGTGGTGAAGGCAACTTTTCACTGGAGCACTCTATTGTGGGTGATGGTGGCTGCTCTGTTTCTTGATGTCTTTGGTTTGAAACTGGATGCCCTTCTGGAAGGTATGCCTTGCTAGATGCAAACAGTTGGGATCAGAAAGAGAAGAACTGAGACTCAGTTTCACAGCTTGCTTTACATATGAGATGCCAATCTGTTTTGGCCTGAACATCTGAATCTGGGCTTTGGGCCCCTTCTAAACACAGCAGCATGTAGTGCTTTGGAGAGGGCTAAGATTTGCTGGGGCTGAGGACCAGTGACCGTGTGGCAGCTCCACACAGACAGAAGTGCTTTGCTCCTGCCAAGGATGAACACTGATACTGGGCTCTGTGGGGACATGGCCAGCCTGGGGTACATCTGAGCTGCAGTTTGCTGTGTGAGTAGGAGCTGAGGCCCAGCGCATCTGCCTGCACCAGTAACCCCACTAAGCTGGCTGCTGCCATAACCTCCCAGGCTCATCCTTAGGTCTCTTTTGGAGTCTAGGTCTGTCAGTATGAGAAGATACGACTCTCTGTGCAGGGATTCCCGTGCAATACCAACTCTGACAGCTGGGCAACAGCTGGTTGCAGATGATTGCCAACATCAATAAAGGAGGCTATGTGATGGATTCTCTTATGTGGGGGTCACTAAACAAACAGAGCTTGAGGAAACCCTGGCTTCTCCAGGAGCAAATGCAGCACAAAACCATGTTCCTACAGACCAGCAGCGAGTCCTTCTCTGCTGCAATTTGCAGCTAATCCATGTTCAACACCTTCAGAAACCATGAGAGTAGCCCCTCTGAACATCCCTAACCAGCCTGCTAATTGCAAGGGAAACATGGGTGTTGAGGAGCAAGAAGATTCCTTGCAGGCCTCCTAGATGATTTTGCAGTACCTTCTGGGAGGACCTGGGGCAGACTGTGTCAAGGCTCCCATTTTTCATAAATTTGTAGGCAGAGCTATGTGGAGTAGGGGACACAAAAGCTTGCCCAGGTCTCTCATGATGGATCCAGATGTATTATGTTATCTCTAAAAAGGGATGTGGGAGGGGAACAAACTACAGTTTTCACCCTTCTGCACCCACGGCAGTGTAGCCCTCATATTGACCCCTGGCAGGCCGCAGTGCTCAAGGGGAGAGCTCTTTCCCACTTCCTGGGACCAGGGTCACTCTTGAATAGGCAGGTCGCCTGTCAAGACTGAAGGACAGCCTCCCAAAACCCACCAAGCACCCGCTCTCGAAAGCCAGGCCCCTTCTTGGCAGCTGTTGATCTACCTCCATGTGGTCTGCAGAGCCTCATGGGCAGATCTAAGGGTACAGAGTGCAGGCAAGCAGGAGATGTCTGTGGTCTCCCTTTCAAGCCCCCATATCTCTACTCTTTCCCACTCCCCTCCTCCCTGACCCCTCTCAGCCTGTTGTCTTTCCCCAGCCTGGCTGTTTACTGTAGCCTGCCCACCCCTCCCCATGGCTGAGGAGGCTGGAGGCTGGAGCTGGAGGCTGGAGGCCAGGAATGGGCAGGGGGTTAAGAGGCAGATGGGAGCTGGCGGCCGTTCCCTCCTGCTGCTGGAGTGAGGGAGGGCAAGTCACTGACCTCCCAGCAGGAGTGACACAGGAAACCCCTAATTACATGCTTGTGACAGCAACGCTGGATCATCTTAATCACGCTGCTGCCATGTCAGAGATGCTGTCTCTTGGGATTAAGGAAAACAAACAAGTTGAAGCGGCACTGGCAGCAGCAGCGGCTCTGCTCTGTCCAGTGATTGCCCGACATCTCCTGGTGCAATGACCCTCCCAGCACGGGCTGGCCTAGCCTTAGGGAGAGTGAGATGAAGGCTGAAGGCTCAGTGAACAAGCTCATCCCAGTAGACTCTGATGGTTCCATCACTTACACTGGCAGGTTGGACGCCTTTCCCTTTCTCAGAAGCTCTCAAAACACATGACAGTAGTGGCTGACACCTCCACCACTCCTTGGAAGTCACACCGCTTGTCCTCCCCTGTGTTTTCCATCACTGAGGCACAAAGTAGATTTACACAAAGCCATGCTGGGAGTCAGCAGCAAAAGTGGTCACAGCAATACTGCTTCTGAGACTCTGGTATCCCAACCCTTGCTCTGCTGCTCCAATGCTGCTGCTCAGCCCTTCTCGTCTACTTTGGAGGAGAGCCCTGGTGCCCTGCCCTGCAGTAACCCTGTCTGCTATGCTGTCTATGTTTTTTCTGGTGATGGCTAAACATCTCCACTTTTTCAGTATGAACTATGCTTGAGCAGTTTCCCATCCTCATCTCCTTAATGAAGTAACTCCACCACTGTTCCCATCCCCACCTATTGGAAAAAGTCTGGACATCCTGTTCAAAGACAAACTTTACATCACGCTGACCCATCCTGCAGAGCAAATGGCAGTTAGTAATGCTGAGCTCAAACCACTCTTCTGCTACCCTGAGCTGAGCCAGAATAATTTTTCTCCCTTTCAGAAGCTTTCCCTGTTTTCATGATTCAGAAATGCAGACCAGCTCTTTTGTCTGTTGGAAAAAAAGAAAAAAACAACCCCACCCCCCAACTTTTCTTTTCCTTCTCCATTTTGAAAGCTTAGTCCCTTTGTTAAGATTTGCAGCCCCTCCAATATTTCTCCTCCCATTACCCACTCTCCCTTCCTTGGTGGGAAATTATCCTTCCTCTGAGTCCTTGTGGTGTTACTTCAGCACCATTCCCTCCTCCCTGGGACCTGCGTCAGCCCCATGGCATGGGTGTGCTATGGAAGGACCCAATATATTTCTCAAGGAGAGGCAGCCCAGTTAAAAATCAGAATGGCTCAGCCTTAGGGTGATACAAGGTTTTTGGGGATGGCAAATGCAGTTAAGGAAGGCAGGGTTTGGGCTAGTTCAGCTTTCCTTCCTCCTGGGTACAGGGCTCTGCCTGCTGCAACGCTAATGGCAGAGTCTCCAGGGTGGAAGAGACACCATGGCCTTACTGAGCTTTGCCAGATGGCGTTTAGTGGCCAAACCCATCCTGTGCCCCTGAGAGGGCCCCTGAGCCCCCAACTAGCTGAAGTCCAGGAAATGCCACTGTCACTGGGCAGAACTTCCCTCTGGCAGGCTATTGGGTCAGCATGGGAGACAGAGAGTTCAGGGCTTGGGAATAAGCAGGTCCTCGGTGCATCCCCAGGGAGTGAGGGGAGCGTGCCCCAGACTGGGGGCTCCAGGCTTCAGCCAGCCCCTAATCCAATGTACAGCTGAGAGGATCAAGAGATAGAAAGGTTGCTCACTGTAAATCCTTTTGAAGTCGGTTCCAACTCTTTTGCTGGGAACTTACTGGCCTGCGTGCCAGAGGGGATGCTAAGCCAAGGAGCCATGAGGAGCAAGCGTGTACCCTCCCCCGGCAGGACCTTGGGCTCTGAAAAGCCACCTGCCCACCCTGGGGGCTGCTACTGCCCGAGAACCCAAAAGGCAGCAACGAATGACACTGCTGAGGGCAGGGGTGAAAGCATCCAGCTTGGTGAGGACCCTCAGCCGGAGCACCCTGGCCCTGCTGGGAGGGGGAAAGAGGGTTCCTGAATGCCTCTCACTGGGACAGCCTGGCTGAGGAGATGTCTGGTGTGGGGGCGGCTGGGTGGGCATGGATCCAACCTGGACCCTCTGTGGCTGCGGGTTGCAGGACGGCTTGCCGCTGGCTCTGCCCTTACACAAACACGCTTTGCTTCCCTTGCCTTTTCTCTTAATGAATTCCTCCTCTCCCGGCTGTTGTTTTTGGCCTCCAGCTGACTCTGTGGTTTCCCTTCTCCAGCACGTGATACAAACACTGCTCGCCGGCTGCTTCCTCCAGGTGATGGACACCTGTAGCTGGCCTCATGTCCCCTGATGGGTCAAAGTTGGTGAAGCCAGATCATGAAGACAGCGCCTTGCTTCAGCCTTGCTTTGGTGCTCCCTGGGCTCTCTGCAGAGCATGGCAGACCCACGCACAGGGGTATGAAAGGGGCTCTGCATAAAGGAGCCAGCACTCCCTGAAGTGAGAGGGACATGGGGATGTAGGAGAGGGAAGCGAGGTGGTGGCACTGGTCTTACTGTGGGGCTGACCCTGCTTGAGCACCATGGGTTGTGTAGCCAGAGCAGTCCTGCAGCCCTGTTGCACTTTCCAGCAAGGCAGGGGTGACCGTGGGGCAGCCACCCTGCACATGCTGGCCCTTAAAATCCCACACTGCCAGCCTGAAGTGCACAACAAATTGATAGAGTAAGAAAAAATAACAGTAAAGAAAAGCATCTGTATTTAACAGCCCTTCCCCTCCTCCCCCACTTCCAACTGCTTACCCTTAAAATTCCTCTTGGGACAGAACTCTAAGCTTTTCTCCGAAACCACCAAGACTAGAAACTGCCTTTCTTTTATAGTCAAGCCCAGAAAAATTTCTTCACTGAGTGAAAGCAGGGGCTACAGGGAAAACCCGTGCTATCACAAAACCCATCCTAGTTTGGGCCCCTCTGCCCCCTGCTCACGCTTTTCTCTCCCTGTTGCGCGGGGCAGATCCCTCTCCAGATCTGTCCTCCCCAGCTGGTATCTGTCCCTGCTCCTGAGGCCAGTGCTCCCGAATGGTGGCCCGGCACTGGCCGGCTGTTGACCCCCACTAGTGCTGCCTGCAGCATCCAGCCTCCCTGGCCCCTCTCCCCGGCCTATGTTTTTTTATCCTCCCTCCTTTTTTTCCATGAAAATGCAAAACACACGGCCCTGCTCCCTCATGTCCCCATGCTGTGCTCTCCTACAATCCAACCTCCTTTTCTCTTCTTTCACAGAGTTTTCTGCGAACGTGGGTTTTGCACAGCCTCCTGGCAGACGCTGCAGAAATCCCCTTGCAAGAAGGAGAGGTGCTGATGGCCACCAAAGGGTATCACCTATAAGGGACTCCCCTGGGATGGGGCATAGCAGGCATAAGGTATAGCATCTATTTCTGGAGGTGCAGAGCAATTTTTCTGACCGGGTGACACTGAACACCTCATTTAAAAATAGAGAGGGGAGCCTGAATCAGCAGGCGCAGGGAATGTGAGGTAACCCAGGTAAAATTTTTCCACCGTGCCAGGCGCTGGGCACAGACAAAGGGCCACACCTGTGGTTTCACTAAACCGTCTCACCTGATCTGGCATCGCTGGTTACTGACTGACACTGGCAAATTCCAGCCCTGCAAAATCCTACCAGGATTTTCTTCCTGTATGGATCAGCAGTGCCCTCTGATCTGCCTGTGGACGGAGCAGCCAGGGCTCCCAGGTAGTCCCCTGCATCTCCCTGTCCCTAGCAGCCCCCCGCGCTGCAGGAGGGCTGGGAGGACCGATCAGTGCAGGGTCTTCTGCAAGAGGAGCTCGGGCTTGGGGTTGACCTTGTCCCATTTATCTGAGTTATGTAAGATCTTCCCGTACAGGCTGCTGGCTACGTGACACCTAACTATTTAGGCCAATGTAGTCTGTGACAAATGTGACGGTCGGTTTGGGGGAGGGAAGCGGGCAGGCTTGTGCTGTCTCAGACCCAGGCGGGAAGGGAAACAGCTGGTCACCCCTCAGCTGACACAAATTTCCCTGTCCTACTGCTTGTGGGAGATGCCCAATTTCAGCTGAGCTCAGCAGTCCTGCACTCAGGGCCTCTTTCCAGTGCAAGAACTGCTTTAATAAATCAGCATGTTCCCTCTTGACCATCCAGTTTAGGGCAGGAGGGGAGAGAAGATGAGAGGGTTGCAGATCTGGGTCCTTTGCCTCTCGCTTGTGGGTTCAGAGTCAGGCTGGGATTTCCTCATGGATCTTTCAGAGCAGTGTAGCTCCTGCTTAAGCTTCAGTTTGCATTTATGCCAAAAGAACCAGACGAAAGAGCAGGGGCTGTGGCTGCTCCCTAGGCTTCAGGGTACTAATCCCTGGCAGCCTTGGAGGCATGAATCTGGGGTGGAGCTGGCAGCAGATGGGAAGTTGGAGCTCATAGTTAGCATTGGGATGGTTGGAGTAAGAGCAGCACAAGGAGATTACCGGAACAAGGAGCTGTAGTTCACAGTGCTGCTGCCCCAGACATGCCTGCAGAACTTCATCCATGTCTTTCTTGCCTGTCTGCCCCACCAGGGAGGCATTCATTTCCCTCCTGGGCATTGGCATGGAACAAAGCATTTGCTGACAAGGCAAGGGAACTTCTTCCTCTGCCTCTACTTGTGCCATGCGGAGCACACTCTGTGTCTGACTATCCAGTACTTCCAGTAATGTGGTGAGAGGCTTCCATCCGGAATGTCCTGGGCCTTTCCGGATATGTCATACCCAAAATTCAGAAGTGCTGTCAGACTTCTAGTTTCCATTCTAACTGCAATGTACTCCTGTCCTGTGCATTGCAGTGCTTTCAAGCAGCAGTGAAAATAACTGGGTGAGGAAGAGGAATGGAAAAAGCACACTGAGAACAGGTATTACTCTGGCAGCAAATGAGTACCTTCAGAGAGCCATGGTTGTCATCTGACATGGCCTCTGCCACCTCTCTGCTGCGTGACTCGGGGCATATTGATCTGTCAGGCGTCACAGCTTTGGACACCAGTCCTGGAGGCATAGGGAGCCAGGGTGCACAAAATGCCATGACCAGATGCTTCTGATCTGTGGAGCACTGTGGGGGACACCAGGCATCTTTCTGATATGCGCAGACACAGTGATAGCATCAGATGGGACGGCATTGAGGAGACGGCATATATTATAAGTTTGTCTGATTTTGTAATCACTCGTAAAGTACTTTCTTCTGGAGGAACCCCATCCAAGATGTTGCTGCCATTAAGGTTAACAAACAGCTCCCTGGGGTCCCCAGGTTTCCTGGCTGTTGATGGGTAAACATTCAGTCTTGCACTCCCATTACCCTGTTGTGCTTTGGTGTCCCTCTTAGAGTGCATCTGCAAGCTGAGCGCATGTGGGACCCCTGGCTGGACCCTGAGGCTATGTGCCCAGGGCATCCTCCCGTACACAAGAGGTTTAGCGCTGCTAGGCTGGAAGAGCTCTTGATGAATGAGCTGTTGATGAGTGTTCCTCCTGCATGGGGTTCTTCTACAAAGGGAGTGTCTTATAGCATTTGCAGAGCTTCTGTGCTGTAACTTGGTACCAGCGTGGAGCTAGGCCCTCAGTGGCACTGTTTCTCCTTACCATCCTTGAGACTGTCCTTCATGCTGAGACACCAGTTATTGTTAAGTCAGGTCCACATCCACCTTTTTGTTTTTAAATGGCAAAGTGGTTAGGGGTAGTCTATATGAGATGGGAAACGTGATGTTTTATGAAGTTAGTTCGTTAATGTAACTTGATTTTACCTGGTAAGTAACACTGAATATAAAAGCTGTGTAAGGGGAAGCCAGCTCCCCCGGGAGAAGCCTTGCTAGTGACAGGGTGTTTCTGGCAGATATTCATGGCAACCCTGGGAATGCAAAGCCTCTATAATGGTGCATTGTGTCACGTTGAGCATTGCTAGAGTCTTGGTCCAGGAGGACAGGTTTCTACATGAGGAAAATCAGAGG
The DNA here is from genome assembly GCA_013400375.1 of Thinocorus orbignyianus. Classification (NCBI taxonomy): domain Eukaryota; kingdom Metazoa; phylum Chordata; class Aves; order Ciconiiformes; family Thinocoridae; genus Thinocorus; species Thinocorus orbignyianus. The sequence goes on from VXBW01001858.1 coordinate 189,730, forward strand.
ACACTCACTTGGTATTTGGAGAGAAGTTTCTTCCTCAAAGTCCCCCTCCAAGGTGGTTGTGGAGTCTGCTCTGGACAGAGTGGATTGCTCCATTTGCACTGATGTTGCCATTTCTTTAGACATTGAAACCTTTGGTCTTCAAGGCTGCCTGTCAAACAGCTTTCATCAGCAGCAAATTCTCTTGGGTCGGAATTTGCCTCTGGACAGAGTGAGAACCACTCCTAAATACCACCTGCCCTGATTACGCCCTCCATGTTGGTGGCACTGGTGTCGAGGTGCCATACGGGGCCTCTCACCCATGTTTCCCTGCAAGGATATGCATGAAGCCCTCCTTGCTTTCCCTCTGGACTGTGGCTCCTCTAAAGCAAGTATGCCTAAATTTTTTTTTTTTGCCTCTTCTGGACTTGCTGCTCATGGGAGATGGGGAAGGAGCGCCCTGAGAGCCCCATGCTGAGGGCAGGCTGGGGCTTGTTGGCAGCACTTAGGCAGGATCTCCCTGCTCACCCAATTCATCTATGCCACAACCATATGCTGTTATTAGGTGATATGTCTCAGTATCTTCATTGTGTAATTAGTCACATGCTTGTAAACAATGTAAATAATCCCTAATGAGTTGGTAACTTAATCATTCAGTAATGATTTTGAATGTCAGGAAACTGTCCACACAGAGCAGTAGCTACTTTTAAGCAGTATTTTCATTCCTGTGTTGCAAAACCAGCTAACATCTTTGTTCCTTCTTTTTCCTGACACTCTGCAGGCTATTTTGCTCATAAGCCACTTGACTTGAGTGGATTTACTCACCAATTAATCCAGGAAATTTGGCCCCACTGTTTCATGCTACTACTGATCTTTTCTCTTCTATTTCTTTTTTTTTTTTTTTTTTTTTTCA
>VXBW01001858.1:190635-240056 GCA_013400375.1 Thinocorus orbignyianus
TTTTATTCTAGTGTTAATAGTCATGGATGGATCCTTGGCCCTATTCTTCTTTGACCTTGCTATTTTTGAAAGTCCTTTTCAGGGTAAATATTTAGGCCAAAGTCTTACTTAGGCAGGACCTGCTCTGCACATAACAGCAAAGATTTCAAAAAGCTATGGCAAAAAACGAATCTACAACACCTCTGTATCTGTTTTTTTTTCACACTTTTTTTTTTTTTTTTTCTTTAAGCACACTTCCATCCCAAAGAGTCACCAAGAAAAGTTTGGAACTTTGAAATCTGAAGGCTTAAAGACTCAGGGGCAGACATGATAGCTTCAGCTTCAGTTTAATTTTTTATTTTTAAACAAAGCTCGTGAAATTTTTTGAGCCTGACTTGTGCTTTTGGATGCTTGGGATTGCCATTACTGCGTTAGAATGGTTCTTTACTGCCTTTCCAATGTGCTTTTTAATCAGTGACACTTCCTCCTAATGCTGGCATAGAGAGAGGAGTCCAGACCCTCCACCAGTTTCCCCCCAGCACTGCCCATTCTCTTAGCCTTAGGCATTTCCTATTGTCACACTGGAAAAAGGGAGCTTTCAGAGCTTCAGCTTCTAGCCATAGCCATGCTCCTACTTTTGTGTAAAATAGACCCTGCCATACTTTTTAAAATACTTTTATGAATTGCTCTTACACGTCCTTGTCTTTTTTGGACATATTTGTGTATTTCTGGAGCGAGCCTGCTGTGGTAGATAACCGGAGGAAAGCAGTTCTGTTTGGGAATGACTTTCGAAGCTTCCTAATTAGCTCTCAGTCTGTGTTGGGACAAAGCCACAATATTTCAGCTATTCTGGCAGAAAGAGTGTTGTGTCAAATTTCCATTTTTTGTATGTGAAATGTGATTTTCAGACTGAAACTTACATTTTTTCAGAGCTGGAATATGAGGGGTACATGCTAGTGTTTGTGCCTAGGGAAACGTCTTGAGAGATGCCTGGGTTCCAGTCTCTGCCCAATCTCATTTTGAGCAAAATATCTATCCCCAATCATGCACAATTCGCTATGGGACGGAGCCTGATCCAAGGCTTGGGTGTTCCCTCTGACACTGACGGCTGGGATTCTGCTGCTCCTTTCTGCCCCCACCAAGCAGAAAGTGCCTGTGCAGAGGGGAGGAACAGCTGTGCTGTGTCAGACCAAGGGTTTGTGGAGCCCAGCAGCCTGTCTCCAGCGATGGCTGATAGCGCATGCACAACAAAGAGCACAATTTGAAGGCAAATGTATAGCGATATGTCTCCCATATGTTCCCCAGCCTCCCACAATTTGTCCTTTGGGGACTTTCTGAGGCATAGCTAGTATCTTTCTTGAGGTTTGTTTCCTCCTCTCTATTTCCATACATTTATCTTGCTGTTTTTTGAAACCCTGTAAACTACTTGTACCCACAGTGTCCTGCAGCAAGGACTTCCACAGTCTAACTACCTGTTGTGTAAATGGACACCTCCTACTGCTTGTTTTGCTTTCCACTCTCATTTGATGCCCTCAGTCCTCGTAATGTATGTTAACAGTTTCCTTGGATGAGTTTACACTGAGGCCTGCCCGCCTCTTATGCTTTCAGTTGCAAATAAATATACTGCGGTATGTTCTCACCCGAAGGAATGGAAGGATGTGTCCTCATCAGGCAGAGGTGTGAGTCTGTCTCCTCTTTTATGTGCCTTCTAGGCTCTTTCACAAAAATCCAGGAGCACAATACAGCTATATGACCTTGTTTTGATTTTTTTTTTTTTTTTTGCTCGTGAGCATGAACAAAAATGCTTGGAACCTCTACATCTACAGGGGTCTCTACATATTTGTTTGGTGTGTCTCTCTATGGAGACCCCAGTGAAAGCCTGTTCTCAGTAGGTGGCATTTTGTATCAGAAGATGCCTTCCGCCAACAAAACCTCCCCAAACACAGGCCCTGAGATTGCAATGGATATGATCTAGGACAGCGCACAAACACATGCTTAACTTTAATCCACATGTGCTTAAGAGCCTTTTGAATATAGCTTTGTTCCACATTCATAGCTAGACGTCTGTAAAAGTACCAGCAAAACCCAACTACTGAGTTCCTACTTTACGTTCCTCTTTCTGGGCAGCAAAGCTGGCATGCATATTGGTTTTGGGAGTCCTCCACATGGCCTCTGACACCTAATGCAGGAGTTGTCTGGATGATAACCAGCTTTATTAGCTGTTTTATATAAGCAACAGGCGCCCTGGGTGGTGCTGGACCTTGCCTGAGCTGCTCTACAGCCATCCAGCTGCTGGCCTTCTCCAGCAGGGCTTCATGGTATCCCCCCAAAAGGAGCTCCTAGCCAGCCCTGAAAGGCACCCCACGTTGCCACAAGAATAAGTTTCCCTGTGGTTGTAGCTCCCCGTCTGCATGCCACCGTGCTGGGACGTGCTGCGGGCAGTGTGTTTTGGCAGCAGAGGAGTGGAGCCTTTCCTAGAATGCCAGGCGGGTTGCTTGGCCCTACCTGGTGCAGTTTGCGTAACAGAAACTGTCTGTCTGTCTGTTATCACGCTGGAGATACGAGGCTGTGATTACGAACAGTTGCAGTAACGCACAGCCTCCCTGCTCAGGTGCATTAGGCACCCGGCGTTTGTTCCCGTTGATGGGCTGGGGACACACACAGCCCTTAGGAAATTTTAGCACGCCGCTCCACGAGATACTCTACCCCACCAGGGAGCGAGCGGTGCCTGGTCGAACCTTGTGTCTGGAGCTGCTGCAAATATAGCACAGACCCTGGCACGTGTTGCTGCCTTGGGCTCTTGTAAAGGTATTTAATAAACATAACGCACAAAACACTGATTTTTTACGGCATCATGGACAGCGAGTGATTACGGCTGGGTGTCCGTGCCCGTCTCCCATCGTGGCACTGCTCTGCCCTGCTTCCCTTGGTAATGCGTTCCTTGCGACTCGGGCAAGTGGGAGGTTATTCACAGCTCAATGCCTAGCAGTGTTCCCGGCAGCTTAATTCCCTCGCAGAATTTTCCACTCCTTATGTGAGGAGGTTAAAATAGAAAGGGAGAGATGGCAGTGCTCTCTGGGATAGGGAGCCAGCACAGCTCACCAATTTCGGAGCGTGCAGAGGGGTGAGGAGCCAACCGGAGCTGGTTTTTCCCATTGCTTCTTGCTGTGGATGTTTTCCATCTGCTGCTGGGGGGTGAGCTGCAGATGAGTGGGACTTTGGCAAGGGATAGGGCAGGAAGTGTGTATTGCACAGAGGGCTTGACTAAGTGAAGGGGCCTCAGAGCTGGCAGCTAGGGCCAACTTGGTGAGATCTTGGCTGAGTTTCTGGTTACCATGTGGACCTGAAGAGTCATGCCTGCAACCAAGTGAGTAACGCTTCCAATCACGTATCTGGGGCATTTCAGCCCTGGTCATGTTTTTCAGCAGCCCATGAGTTTATGATTGATTATTTGTCATCTCAAGTGATCCATTTGTGCCTTGCCCCCGACGAACTCTCGGCAGTTTATTTCTTGGAAATCCCCAATGTGTCAAAATAAGAGTTAACTTAATTTTCTTGAGACATGTTAATCACCTCATTTATGGTCTTGGATGTTGAGTCTTAATACATCATCTTTTGCTGCTGGCCTTGGAAGATGAGCCTCATACTTGGAAAGAGGTACCTACTGGAAACAGGGTTTCCCTCAAAAGGCTAACAGCATCCCTTGCTCTTGCAGATGTTCCCCACAGTGAAAGTACTTGGCCAGGCAGCACAGGGAGGTGAGCACACAGAGGGTGAGAGCGCAGCCAAGGTGAATTCCAATTTCCATTCAAGCAGAAACCTTCACATTATTTGGGCCTTTCTAAACAGGAGTGTATTGAACTCTTCCTTATTAAATCAGCAACACAGGAGAATGCCTTGTGTGTTCTCCATGGGGATTCAGCCTCTTCTTGGCCTATTGTCTAAACTTACATCAACAACCTTTTAAAAGAGCAGCTGAAATTCAGTCAGACACAATTAATAGATACTTTGCTTACACTTGACAGACATGCAAGGTAAGAATGAGGATGTTAGCATGTCAGCCATGCGAACGAGAACTTTGGCACGCTAAAGTATTCTTGGCTGTTCCTGGTGATGTCCTAAATCAAAGGACAAACCACAGCACAACCCTCAAAAATTTCCTAATGCTTCTGAGGTGTTTTGAATGCCTCCATCTCATAGTGGCTCCCACGCTCAGCACTGTGCAGACACAGTGGCTGACTTACACAAAAAAGTCTCTTCAGCAGAGAGCTGTTGGCTACTGAGTACTGACACTTGGTGACACCTGGAGCGAACCTTATCTGGCTGCAAGGAAGGTGTCAGACAGGTCTAGCTATGTGGCACATCTCAGTAACAATGACCTGACCAAACACTTCCAAACATTTTCAAAGAGCAACTTCTTAAGGCTTAAATCACTTTCCACCTTTTCTATTGGGCTCTTATATGTGTACATATGTGCATATTCCATGTACTTTCTCTTTGTAGATATTTCTCCAGAAATCATTAGTGGTTCAAGTTCAGGGTCCCATTCTGGAAACAGTGAGCAAATCTTCACTAACTCCAGTCTCCTCCCCAAAGAGAAAACAGTTTAAATGAAGCAGATGGGCAAACCCTAAGAGAGAAAATACAAAAGGGAGTTGTTTGTCTAAGATCATGCAGAAGGTCCTGGAGCGACCTGGGAAGGGAACTTAGGTTTCCTGACCCTCATACTGGAGCTTTAGCAACTAACAAAGCCCTGTATCCCCGAGTGATCCACCAAAATCTCCAGAGGTAACCTTCATGTTCAATTTGGCCTTGAAATTCTGCAAAAAGGTCCTTCAAAACAAGTGGGTATTTGGCAAACAATTTGCATAATGCATTTGTTTGGGAACATGTTGATCCTCTTACTGGCTGCCAGCAAAGCAGATGCAAGGTGGAGTTTTTGATTCATTCACTCATGAGAGAGTGAAGAGTTTGGTTAAGTGAGGATGGGCCCGGCCAGGTGGCTCTGCCTGCATGCTAGGATGACTGTAGCTAGTACTTTCTGCTGGGTGAAGTAACTGAGCAGCAAAGGAAGAAAGTCTAGTTTATTTGCAGGATATTTTTAAAAATCATTTTCCAAAGGAAACAATGGCTGTTTGACTGTCCACCCATCCCTCTTCACATAGCTCTGCAACACGTCAGCCAGTTTCAACCACATCTGAAAAAGCAGCAGAAGTTTCAAAAACACTGACTTTGTGGCTGTCAGAGTAAATGAAATGATACAAACCAGTGATTTCTGAAGGAAGAGGGGGAGAACCCAGCTGTTTTGCCTTCTGTTAGACATCAGCTGGCCGCACCATCACCACGTGTGAGCATGGCCTGCCTGCCAGCAGGTACCTAGCTCTAGATTATGCACACCGCTATTGTCTCTTGCATGTTGTGGAGTAATGATTAATGAAGCGGGTGAGGAGAAGATGTTCTGGGGATGAAGGACACCCCCTTTTTCCCAGGAACCTCAGGCTTTGTTAGCCCTGTTTTTCAAAGGGCAACTTGTTTCCTTTATGTGTGGGCAGTCCTAAGGAACAGCTGAGTTTGGCATTTTGCTGCAAGCCTGGGAGTCCCCATCTCCTGCAGGAGTGATTTCCAGCATCCAGGGCCTGCTCCAGGGTATCGTCTGTGTCCCACACAAGTTCCTCCCTCCATTGTTCGATGGTGGTCTCAGCCTGCCGGGGCACCATTGTCAGCAGTGGCCAAAGTGGATAATGAGCAGAGAGAGAGCTGGGAAGACAGAAAAGTTTACCAGGAGTGTAATGAACGATGGCCTCAACTACCCAAATAATAACTGGCTGTTTGAAATACCAACTCAAATGAAAACAGGTTGGGCAAGCTTCTGAGAGCACTTGGGCCAACTATATTTTGCTTAGGGCATGCTGAGCACACCGCACACCTTCATTAAGTAAGCACTGGTCATCAATGTGGTGGGAGAAGCCCTCAACGCCAGGATGTTCACTCAAAGGCATCCGGGACATCCACCGCAGGAGCTGTCAGGCACCACTAAGTGAGGACATCCAAGGACTTTCTAGGCGAGAGTTACGTGACTGCATGTCTGAGCCACAGGGACGTGTCAGACTGGCCTGGCTACTAGTCCATGAGAGCCTGAGAGTCTGGCTATTAATTTCAGGGACTGGGATCAGATCCATGGTTGGAAGCACAAGCTCTCTGCAATGAAGTGACTGCACCCTGGGGCTGCCTTGTGCGTGGCCTTTGCGTGCCTCATGTTATCTGATAGTTCAGATAAAAGCCCAATTCCCCTTTAAACTTTTAAGCGCTTTATAAATTATCAGAGGGCTTTAATCTCTTTTTTTCATGAGATAAAGGGCCTTCTAAGCCCCAAACTCTAATTGAGTGGTTTTGGTTGTTTTGTTTTAAGTCCCACTTTGGAGGAAAGCAGGCCTGTCACCCTGAGAAATGCCTTCCAACGTAATCTCAGCTGGAGTCCAGTTCAGTTGTTGTGTTGGGGATGGGCCGAAGCACAGGCTTTAGTTGGTTTGTGCTCACAGCGGAAAGCATGGAAAAAGGATGGAACCAACAGCAGATATTGATTTATCCACTCCTATACTCCTTTAATTTAGCAGGTGCGTGGAAACTTTGCAAAAATCTGCTAGAAAGTTGGCTGTTGTTGGCCCTATTTTTAAAACTGCTCAGAGATGTTTGCATCTCTGGTTAAGATGATCCGTAACTATACATTTAGCAAACTCCTTTTTGGCAAAGGGGTTCCACCTGGAGCATTCACTGTGCTCCAAAGGGCCATGCACATCAGACATGAGAGAGTAGCCTCAGGAAACCCTTCTGGAGTTTGCAGTCAAGCATATCCGCACCTTCCAAAGGATTCCCCTCATGGCAGGGGACAGAAGGATCCCATGGCACCTGCACATCCACTCACAGCTGCTGGTATTTCAAGCAGACTTACACAGAGCTGTTGATGAGTGAACTGATGCCCGGGAGCCGTCTGTGGGAATTATCTGATGAATAGTTTCATAGAACAAACAGCAGAGATTGAAAGAGAGAGAGGAATGAGAGAGTCAGAAAGAGAAATGTCTGAAACAGGGTGAGATGCAGCAGGAAGAAATTACTCTGCAGTGAATTATGTGGCAGGGACTTGGCAAAGGGTGTTATTCAGACCCTGTCCCCCAGGCTGTAGAGAAGGCTTTTTTGGTCCCACCTCTTTCATGCTCAGAAGTTGCCCCATGCCTCCTACGCAGTCATCCAGATTTACAGCATCCAGCATAACAGAGTGTGGTTGCTGTGATGGCAGCTCCCAGCACTTAGGGTAGTCTGAGGATGAATGTAGTCCTGTCTGTGTCTGTAGCCCCTGCAGAGAGGCTGGACAGCCTGCACAGCCCAAGGCTTACATTGCAGGGGGCTCCCAGTCCTATCCCAGGTCTCAGAGGAAGGAACAGACAGGGGAGAACAGTCATTGAAAGACAGGGATGAAGTGTTGGGTGGTGCTGGCATTAACTCAGGCCAGGAAGAAGCAGTCCATGCTGGGGATTTTACATGGCACAACAAGGCATTATCACACTGAAATCAGACTCTCTTTGAGCAACAGAGGATAAAATTGCTAAGATGTCCCAAAGCCATCATGGTGGCATGCAGAACATGCCACATGGCCTCCTTCATGCTTCGTGTCCTTGTCACGAAAACACCCCTGTGCCATGAATGAGCTCACACGGGGTGTTGGTATATGACAGGAACAGGCTGACATAGGCAGGAGAGCAGCGTTCACAGGAAAAGCAACCACTCTGTCACAGACTGAATCCTGATTCTTATGGCAAACCTAGGGAACACCAAAAGATGAGTAGGGAATTAAAATGTGTGGCTTTAATGGATACTATAAAACCAAGGATGAAGCACCATTACTCATTTTACAACTTTCCCCAACTATCCAACCTTCCAATAATCCCTTGCTGTTCCCCCATCAAGAACTTCTGTCTCCATGTACTGCATGGGAACTAACAGCCTTTATCCCTCTTCCTTGATAATATTTCTTACTGTTGTGGATAAACTAACAGCCCCATTTCCTTCAAAATAGCTAGTTGATTGACACACTGAAGTTAAACTTGGGCTGCTTGTTTGCAGTCTGTGCTTATCTTGAGGTTTGATGTGTCTCTTTCAGACCTGAAGAAGAACTGAAGCTCATGACAGCTTGTCTGTCTTTTCCCAAATACATCATTTGGTCTAATTAGAAAACTCTGCTACTATCCCTACAAACCTCATTGTGCTAATAAAGAAGGCAGGAGAAGAAAACTCCTATTTCCACCTCCCACCCCATGAATACCCATCACTCTGGGTCATGATCCTTTTCCCCTCCATCCCCCTTTGCTGTATCTATCATTATCGGTGTGGCTAGGCATAGTTATGAATAAATATTTAGCAGAAAAAGTAAGACGTTGACAAAAAATGTCTTGGCTACAATCAGAGGGTGAAGTATTTCTGTAAGACAACAGCCCTGTGTTATTTTCTGTGTGCAGCATTTGCTATTCCAGCTCCCTGTGATCGCCAGGGCAGAGATAAGGGAGTCAGGACACCTGGGTTCCTCTCATAACCCTGCATATGGCTTATCTGTTGTCTGTGGAAAATTTGCCCCATGTTCAGTGTCTGTTTTCTTTGCTGTAATAGGAAAAAATAGTAATTGTTATTAACCAGCCTCTCTGGACTGTTGGAAGGTAAAACATACTCATGAAGTGCTTAGGGCCTCTGGTAAGAAGGGTGCTATGTACATTAATGCTATGTTTTACTCTGCTTTCTGAACCACTGACGTGAAAGCTGAATCTGGAAAACTGGACCTCCAAATACCCAGCTCAGTAGCCCATGGCAAAAAGTGCTGTGGTCTTCCTTCATCCAGCTTCCCTCTCTAGAGCTAAGGAACACTGAGGGCGTGCAGGTGTCTGGGCTTGCTATGCTATGGCCAGCTCTTCTGGGAGAGGACATGAGCAAGCCATGCTCCCCACTTTGTCACATCTATCCAAAGATGTCTGAGGTGGAATGCTTCAAAATGCCCTGATTTCTCTCCTGGGTTCAGGGTAAAAGAATTAGAGGCCCAAGTCTCAGAGGAAGGATCAATATTGCTTAGGTCTAGCAGAGGTGAAGGCGCTGTAAGAGCCTACATGGCAATAGAGGTTAAAAATATTGCCAAACCTCTCCAGTGAGGAAATGACAGAATTAACGTGGTCTTTGCATCTAGAATTTAAATCCCTGATGCACAAGGAGATCAGATACTACAGTTGTATCACATTATGTTTCTTCTATGGGATTTTCTGACAGTGCATGTAAATTAGGCATTTCTAGGGAAGGAAGCCAGAGCTGTTTGTGGGACACAATCTTGGTCATGGCAGAAATCAAAAGGTGTGTGAAGTGAATGAAGTTAGGGGAGGCCTGGAAAATGTTTTCTGTTAATGTTTGGCAATTGGGACTGGGTGATTCAGCAAGATTTTACAAGGCAAATGCTTATTTTCTGCAGAGAAAGTAAAATTTCCATCAATAACCCCTACCTCAAACACATTGAAATGGAGAGATGCAGATGTTCCAGTGTAGGACCGGTTCAGTTCGGCACTTGGGAGCTATGTGTGGACAAACAGCACACTCTCTTTGGGCAGAAACTTTGCAGCATGGAACTGCCACCTCTGCCAAATCTATTCTGTGTAAGTATCAAGCTCATAACTGGATCAAAATTCAGGGATATTTTTCTTGGGGACAGCAGAGACGTATTCTTGGCAGCTAGGCATTTCTCTTGCCTAATTTCAATTTCTTGCTTTAAACTGTAAACTCTCAGTTAACCAGTTGTAAGTGCTGATCTTTTTAGCATGGACAGAATAACTCCTTTTCCTTCCTTGTATTCTGAAAACCATCAAAATCCCTAAATGTGTGTGGGTCTTTTTTTTTTCTTTTTTTTTTTTTCCCCCTCCTTTTTCTTTTAACAGGCTAAGGCAGATGCCTGGTCTGGAAAATGTCAGCTCAAGTGGTGAAAGTGGCAAGTTACAAGCAATTGAAAGCAGGACTGGGAAAGACAAGTCAAATAGGTGCTAGTTCTTAAATTCTCTAGGACAGAACAGACCAGCCCAGAGCAAGACACAGTCACCTCCTCATCCTGGGGAAAATGTTGGGGCTGCTTTCCTCAGTGGAGTTCTGTTTTCTCTCACTGCTACAACATTACCTTTGCCTGCATCCCTCCATGTTTGTGGCTCATTTCATGGGCTGTGATTGCAGGAGCGCTGCTCCCTGGCAGCCCCTGCTGTGGACCTGGGGATTCTTCACCGTCTCACTGGAGTTCTTTTCCTTTCCTGGGGTGAGACTGCTCCCAGAGTGGTGAGCAGGATATCTCCTCACAGTGCTGCATAAAACTATCAGGCAACTCCGGGTGACGGGCTGCTTGCTTTTTGCCAGCCTCATGTCTTTGGGAAGGGCCCAGAGACTAGGCCTGCAGGAGGCTGTGATTCATTCTGTCTACAGCTTTTTTAGTAAGACCATTTCCATTGTCTGTGAGTGCTGGGTAGGAGAACACGTCTACATCAGAGGCTCTGCTTGGGCCCAGGCTAAGAGCATGTGTGCTATGTGTGTTTGTGTGTGTGCTCTTGCTGCTGGGACGTTATGGCCTGAGATGTTATGGTCCAGGGTGCAGACCGAGGGTATGCCCTGGCCTTACTGGCTCTGAGCATTGAGTGCAGCAGCATTTGTGCATGGGATAAGATGCTGCCACCCACCTTGTTGCTGCCAGGAGGTGGGGACTGAGTGATGGGGCTGGGTCCTCCCCGGGGCTCCAGCCTGGGACCCACAGAGAGTGGAGAAGACAGGCCGTTGCCTCTGTATTTCTGGGCAATCAGCTCCTGTGGAGCAGGTCATGATGTAACAGCCATGACTGGTGCTGACTGGTGTCGAAATGGTTGATGTTCACAAGGAGGGAATGATGAAGAAGGTCTGCAGAGCAGGAGGAAGCAGCTGGCAGGCAGGTGAGCATCTCTGCAGTCTGCCAAATGCATTGCAGTTGGCTTTCCACATAAGGCACTCCAGCAATGGAGTGGCCAGATGTGTATAAATCCATGCAAGATCAGGCATTGAAGGTGCCTACAGGGGTGACAGCCCCCCTTTGCATTAACAATGTGGCACACATACCTCTTGGTTTAGCATCAGGTTTTCACCCACGCGGTGCTCCATCAGGAGCATGTCTGTGTGCAGTCCTGACTTGGGAAATATTAGATCTGACAAGAGAGGAGGGATACACAGAGGGGCTCCACTGTTTTCTCTCCAGTGGCTAGACTGGACTTGCATTCCTGACTCTCCAGTTTCCCCTTTGGCTCAGTTCATGTGATATCCTGAGCTAGTACTAATACCTGTGTGGCAGTGTTATTCTTTCATCATTCATGGCCTCCCTGTGCTCCTTAGCCTCAAATATCTCTGCTAAAGCGTATGGCGTTTCTCTTCCCTGCCAGGCTAGTGGTGGAAGGGAATCCTTCAAGGGTCCCTGTGTTGTGTTGGTTGTGGGTGTGGGCATTTTCATCCCCTACTTATCTATGCACAGAGCAGTGTCCCTGCTGAAAGAAGCACATATTTGCTGCCCTCTATCATATGCACCAAAACCAGTGTAAGGTGGAAAGTGTTTGGGATGAGACAGACTGCTCTCTTGGAGCCTCTCCAGCCTTAGAGAGCACTTTCCTTTGGCGTAGGATTTTATGATATTAGAAGGGCCAGTGGGTTGGTTCTAAGTGGGCAGATGAAGAAAAGGGAACCCCAACTCAGCGTGCATGTGGGCATCCACACAGGCTAATGTGTGTGCTCCCAGCCTGTCTTTTCTAGCCCCTCCTGTCTGTGCACCTCCCTTGACGCCCAGACCTGCTTTCCCAGCTCTGCTCCTCTGTTTGTTGCCCTGCCCTCCTCCTTGGACAATAATGGGTATCTTCCCTTCCCCTTCCACCCCCTCACCTTCACTGTGCCATCTGCACCCTCTTCAGTGACAGGGACAAAACTTCTGCACATCCTTCCTGCTCTTCCTGGCCCCGTCTTGGCACACCAACAACCCCAGCCCGACCCTTGCTGCACGCAGACCTCCACCTCTCCCAATCCACCCCCTTTGAACATCCCCCTCTTTCCTCTTCTACACAGCCTTCCCTCCTCGGCAGCCATCAGAAAGTGGGCCAGAAGTCATGGATGGGTTTCAAAACCGCTTGGTAAGTCCTGGATCCTTTGAAGCCTAGCAGGAGCTCCCAGAGAGAGTCAGGTCTTTCTATTCTCATTAGGATTATATGCTTTCAGGCCAAACTTAGCACACAGTTACTAGGCTGTCCAGAATGCTTTCCAGAGACGGGAGTTTGGAAAAAGCAGAGTAAGACCTTTTAAAAAAAAAAATAGAAAGTCCTAGACAGTATAGCCCGGAGGCTCTGCTCCTGACAGATGCTGTTACTATATAGCTTGGCTCTGGCAGGCTTTGCCAGCTTGCTTGCCACAGGCTCCTCTTCTCAGCATGGGAGCCAAATTGGATGGAGACGCTACTGTAACTTGGTTCCTCCTGGCCTGGGGTCTTCACAGTTTGCTCTAGTGGTGGCTTTTAGTTGGAGATGTGTGTGTGTGTGCGGCGTCAGGGGATTTCTCCTTCTCTGCTCCTTTTTTTTCTTCTGACACCTAATGCCCTGCGTGGTAGAGATGTGACTCTCTCCAGTTTTTGGTGGCGGGATCCTGAACTCTGTGTGTACTGCTTTAAGCAGCAGAGTGAATTAGTATGTGTTGTTCCTTGTTCTTGACTTTCACTGACCACTGAGGAAAATTGCAGCCCCTTGATTTCTAGCCTGAGGGGTTTACTTGGATTTTGCTATAAAACAATAAAATGAGAAAAGGAAAGCTGGAGAAGAAGAGCCCAGCTCCCTGGGGTGATCCTGGAGGAGGTCAAACCAGGTTTGGCTGTAAACTATAAGCAATTTGAGTCAGGCTGGGACAGCACACACTGTCCCTCCCACTGCCCTGCGTGCTCATCTGCATCCATCGGCTCCGTGATTTGTGTTAGGAGGTGGCTGGGCACCTTGGGAAGAGCCCAGCCTTCCTCATCCAGCCTGGCTTGCGGCATGGAAAAGTCTTCAGCAAACCGTTCTGCTGCCGGCAAAGGGGTGGTGGTGCAGGCGTGTGTACTTTGGAGAGGGAGAAGCATGGCGCCTCAGGGGCTGAGGAACGTGCCCAGGGCACAGATGCCCTCCTCCTCCATGAGCTGCACCAGGAGCGGGCACGTTGTGCACGCAACCGCTGAAGCTGCTGCTGGGCGCAGGGCGGGTTCACACCCAAACCTCTTTGTTTTTGCAACACAAAGGTGGAGACAGAGCATCAGGGAAGGGGAAGTCCTACTCGTTCTTCCCTCCTGGTGAGGAATCCAGCAGCCACACCGCTGGGGCTCCCAGCAGCAGCATTGCCAGCCAGGGCCAGCTTTTCAGCACCAGTTCTGCTGCCCCTCGTGGGAGAGGGTGGGATGCGTTATTGTCCTCCCTGGGAGTTGGGTGCCATTAAAAATCCAACTATTTCAGGCTAAGCTGGCCTTTATTACTGTCAGTCTCACAGTGGAATTGAGACATGTGAGGGTATGGAGTATTTCTTTTAAAGCAACATTTCTGTACTAGGAAGCGTGGCCACTGTCACACCAGCGTTGAAGTACTATTGCTAACTCACTCCATCTGCCAAAGCAGCAAGAACAGCATAAGCCATAACACCCCAATGAGGGAGCTGTGAAAGGCTGGCTACCCTGGCCCTGATTTTGCCGCTCTCTCAGTGAGGTCGGGGATGTGTGCTCAGTTCTGGGGGACCACCAGGCTCCTCTGACCTCTTACCAGGCCCCAGCACCCAGTGGCCAGAGCACAAAGTGCTCAGGAGCACTGCAATGCAAGAGGGAAGCTTTTTCTGAATGTGTGGAGGAGGGAAATCGCACACTAACTTCCCACCAAGCTGATGTGAGCAGCGAGAGCAGGCTGGGTGATGGAGGGGGCAGACAGTGGGAATAGCTGGGGGCTAGTGAGAGGAAAGCAACAGAGCCCGGCTGTTTGGGAGGATGCAGGGAGAGGACACTCAGGGCAGGGCTTTGTTCATGCTCCTGGAGGTGTCGGCAATGGTTCTGGCCCCAGACTCGGGAAATGGGCGAGTGAATTCCATGCTAAACGGAGACACAGAAGAGTGCTTGCAGTCAGCCGAGTAGTATGTTTGTGAAAACTGCCAGGCAAATGCTGACTTGCCCTCCTCTGCCAGGCAGTTACAATGTACATCATCATGATCCTTTGCTAACAGGGGTGCAGCAGGATCATAGGCTGACTGCTCATCTAAGGGTTGATGCCAAACTTGGGAGATAAGCATCTGTATGAAGAATCATCCAGATGAGGAACCATGCAATAGGAGAGCAGAAGAGGAAGAAGGAGACAACGTGCTCTGTGGATGCCTGTCCACAAGAGTCTTCACTGTTGAGTCTGGGAGAAAAAACCTGGTGTGTTTTGACACAGGAATTGCTTGGATATGAGGAAAAATAATTCTGCCCTCTCTGCAAAGGTTGTGGAGTGATGCCTCTGGGTTTCAACCCTCTGCTGACTCCAGCTGGGACTGGGCAGGGAAGTGTGAGGGGCTGAGAGCAGCTGGGCTGGGGTAACAGAGGAGCCAAGGTTTGCCCCTGGATCTTGGTGCAGTGCAGAAGACAACTCCTCTCCCCTTCCCACCCCCACACCTGCATCTTTTCTCCAATGAGCAGAGCAGTGGGAATGGGCTTAAAGCCTGTGTCAGCCCTGCCTTGATCTCCATGTGTGCTCCACATCTCTTGTGACTTTGTCAGCACAGCAGGCCAGACACTGTCTCTGATGACAGGACTGCCTCCGGGGCAGCTGAGCAGAACAGAGCGGAGGTGAGAAATTCCCTCCAGGAGGGATAAACAGAGCTCTCCCTTGTGTCCCATTCCCTGCTCATCCCCTCCTATGGCTGCTAATGCAAGACAGGGAATTGCTCTGCAGAAGGAAGAAAAGAAGCAAGCAATGAAGTAAGTTAAAGAGGGACAGAGGTTGCTTCTCTTACTACGGTGCAGGTTGCATTCGACCTGAGGCCATAGCTTGATGCTGAGGAGGGAATTTAGCTCTTCAGCTAGGCAGAGAACTCTGACCCTATGCACCAAGGCATAACAGGATTTCAGCTCCTAGCTTTTGGCATTCACTATGCAAACTCCCTTTATCCTGGCCCTGCAGAGCCTGGTCACAGTTCTTTCTACTGCAAAGGTTCCCCTGTGGTAAAAACAGGACAGGGAACAAGACAGAGGTTTCTAGAAATGCATTTCCACAGTAGGTATATGGTGGCACAATGGTGAGGCTGCCTTTGAGGCCATTCTTTGGAAGTCTTGCTCCTTGCCTGGAGCAACTACTGCATACAATCCATCGCTCTTACACACAATCCAAGTCCTGCTTGTGACAACACAGCAAAGGCACCAGTCAGAGAGTGTGGGCTTGTGCTCCAGCATTTTCAACAATTGCAGTCCTGGTTTCAGTGCTTGGAAATGCTGGTCGAGAGGACATGCCAGGGCTTTCGTCAGTATGGCCTATTAACAGCCCAAAGGAGTGAAAAAGCTGACTGCAGGGAGCAGGGGAACAGAATCACAAAGGACAGCTCTCTGACTGGGTATAAATCAGTGCTGCTCCACTTTGTCACCAGGCTCGACCTTCAGTGAGCCAACTCAGCCCATCAGTGTTCTGTGAGCACCAGCAATGGGGAGCGTGCGAGGTCTCCCCAGCTGGGGTGGGCAGGGTCCGGGAGCCTGGAGAGGGGGAGATCATTCCTCGTGGCCCCTGCGGGATGTTACCTGCGTCACGAAGGACGTCAGCTCCAAAACGCTGATAGGAGCAGGGATATTTCTGCATGGAGGAGTGCACAGGGGGAGATCTGGAAGAATATACAGACTCAGCACCCTTCCTCCCCCCAGCCCTCCATCTGGGACCCTGTGTTGAGCTGGCCCGCAGGGAGCTGGCTTTACAGCACTCATTAAGTGGAAACACTGTGGAAAAGGACAAGAGAGGATAGAGTGGGGCCGTGGCTTTCCAGAGTGGTTGGAGAGTGGGTAACCTGCTTGGAGAGAAGTCCACCTGAAGGCAAAGACCTCCTTGAGGACCTCATCTACCTCTGCCACTTATTTGGGGCTTCTGAATGGTTGCATCTTTCCTAGAGGAGTGCAGGAGAGGGACAGTATTTGTTATAACAATAATAAAACCATACTTAAGTATGGACTCAATCTCAGTTTAAATACCCACAAGGTCCTACCTTATGTGGACTAACCATGCAGTCAAAGACTTCTCTTACCAGCTAATTGATCTTTACTGGACCCTTGGGCAATCTCTCATAGGTATTATTTTAGCTATGCAAGTCTAAACAATCCCTATTGCATGGCACCTTGAGGTCAATGAAACTGCAGCAAGGATGTCTTTGTGGGCTGTGTCCCCTCAGGGAAAATGGACAGCTTGAGATTGTCCACCATGACATGTGTCATCTTTCTACCTCCATCAAAGGGCAGTGAGACTGAAGTTCAAGGCTTGCCTTTGGTCTCAAGCCTCTATTTTGCAAGCAAATACAGCCATGCAGGTCTCCAAGTGCTTTCTAATGAGGCTGATTCCTTCAGGGGTGAAAGGAGACTGGGTGCCTTCCAAGCTGAGATGCTAATGGGAGTAAGCATATGGTGTATGTGTGTAAATTATAACCCAGATACGTGCTAACATGCCAGCATCTTCCTGGCCTTGTTTTCTGGAGTCTCCCTACTGCTCTAGGGGTGAAGAGCTCCATTCATCCTGTAGGCCACCCAGCTCTCCAACAGAGAAACACTGAATTTTTTAGTGATGGATTTAAAGCTATCGGAGGGAAGTGGGATTAGCAGGGCGAGAGACCTTTCAACCACTTATCTGTGCTGACCCACCATGCTGTGAATCACTGGCACTCCCCAGGCCCTTCCCTCAATGCCCCAACCAAAGAGTCCTCTCCTGCTCTGCAGGGTCCTCTCCCCGGCTCTCCCTGCACTGGCCCTGGCCTCTGCTTTCCTGGCCACCGATCATGGCCGGTCAGGAGTGAGCCACAGCACACATTGTTTTGCATCTCCATCCCACACCAGTTGCTTGAGGACATCCTCCTCTCAGGCTTGATACCCCTCCCCTGCCTGCAAGACCTGCAGCTGGAGACTGTCATTTCTGCCCTGGTGGTCACTGAGTTGGGGGAGCAATGGGGTGCAGGAGCCTGGCACACAGAAGACACATTTCCCTCCCAAAGCCTCCTCTGGTTCCTTGGGGCCAGCCCTGAGTGGCTTCAGACACCACAACCCTGCCGAGGACCTCTGTCTTCCCCTTCTCTTCTCTGCATAGACTCTGTTCCCCTACCTCTCTGCCCTGCACCCTGTACTGTCCCAATTCCTTGGTCTCTTGCAGAGCCCAGTGAGGTGGCAGATGTGTCATGTGGTGCCACATTTTTTGGAGCAGGAGTGAGACTCTGCTATGCCTCCTCTCCCATCCCAGCCTTGCTGGAGAGAGCAGAAGCTCTTCTGGCCAGCCATGGTGTCACCTGGGGGCTGAGGGGAAGGGTTTTGCAGCCAGGATGGCCCCTAGCAAGACAGGTCCTCCCGGACTTGGTGAGGCTGCCAAGAGCTGAGGCTGGGGAAGGGGGTGTCTTGCCAGAGGCGCAGACCATCACCCCATTTGTCAAGGCTGCCATTTCGCTCCCTGAGTGCAAAGCTTCCCGATTGTTTATTTTTCATTAAGCCCCGAGGTTTAATGTTTCTCATGTGACAAAAGGGGAGAGGGATGGGGAAGTGACAGCTTGCTCGGGTTTAAGGCCCCGGGCCTGCAGGCTGTCATGGCAGAGTGAAGAGCTGGACAGTTGAGCTGCAGGGAGGAGGCAGGGGAGGAGGAGAGGACCTCCATGCCAGGCCCCCTGCCCCAGAGGTGCAGGGTGGGCGGCCACTGGCCAGGCCCATGTGTCTGCAGGGTCTGGAGGCTTCCGAGGGAGCAGGGCCTGCCCTGGTGGGGCTCTTATCTCTACTGGCCCCTGCTTATTTCCCTCCTGTAGCGCCCACCATGCCGAGTGGCTCTGATAAGGGTCTGGGGGAGGAAGCAGAGGCCAGGAGAGGCCCTGATTTACAGCCCCCCACCCTCTCCTGGCGCCTCCTGCTACTATGGCTCCTGCCGGCCCTGCCAGCCCCACGTCTGTGGGGACAGGGCTTTCCTGGGAGAGGGTGTTTGCATTGCGGGGGGTGCCCGTGCCCTTGACAAGGGTCACATTGCTTTTTAATTTCTTGCTGGAAGCGCATCTGGAAAGTTTAGTCAATTACTGGCTGGAAGACTCCCTCACAAGGCTGTGGTATTTATGAGTTCCCCCAGCCCAGGGGGTGCTGACCGCAATTAGAGGAGACAAGGGAGTGAAAGTTGCCTGCGGTGAACTCCAGGGATGGTGGAGCTGGGGAACAACCCGCTGGCCGCTGGCAGAGGGGCAGCAGCTCCAGGGCTGAGCCAGGAAAGGGTGTCAGACCTGAGGGTTGGAGAGGGAAAGGCAGTAGTGGAGAGCTTGCTGTGGGAAGGAGGTGAGAAGGGTGGAGCAGGATGGGAGCAGCACATGGGACAGGTGGGACATGAGTGGGACAGGTGTGGATGGGAGACAGTGTGGAGGAATATGCTGATCAGATCATGATGAAGGCTTGGGGTGCATGAGGAGGATGGTGCACATGTATTCTGATGTTGTTTGTTGTGCCCAAGACCCCAGTGTGTAATCTGGTATAACAGATGTTGGGCCTGAAGATTTGTGCATATGTGTAGCCCTCTTGGGCCCCACAAAGGGGCTTCAAAGCATGCCTCACTGTCATACACATCCTTTAAATGCTGCATGTTGATGAGGCAGCATTAAGAGGTCATCAGCCTGATCCATTCCCAATAATTTTTTGCCAGCATAACCCCATTAATTAAGGAAAGGAAAAGTCATGCTGTTCCTCCCATCAATATAGCTATACTGGCAAGAGTTTTAAGATGATATGCTGCTCTGCTGTCAGCAAATTCATCTGGGATAAGCTGCCCTGGCATGTGCAGACTTTTTGCCAGTGGAAACTGTGTCTCCACTGGGAGGGTTTGCTACAGTGGCTGACCATTTTTTCTGGGCAAAGAAAGCCTTGCTGGCAATGAGAACAAGGTGCCCTGTGTGGTGGCAGGTGGAGAAGTTTCTGGTCAGCAACCTGAGTCAAGTGGTAGAAGAGGACCAACTGGTGGCCCACTTCGTTTGTCCCCATCCCCACAGGTTCTGCTTCCTCTGTGATCTTTCTTGTGAATGGCGGCAGCCAAACTGAAGCTGGTGTTGCTTGCTAGCCTTGCTCCATGTCTCGTGCACTGCATTAGCTACCATGGCAGTTGCAGTGCTTGAAGACACGCACCCATCCATGGAGCCGGCAGACTTGTCCTCACTGGTGTGTCAGTGTGAGAGTAGGTACATGCGTACAGTAATTGAAGAGATCAAGGCTGAGTGTGCCCAACAGACCGACAAAGCCAATTACCCCTCAGGAATTTCTGCTCCTCAGGCTCGGATGGTGATTACAAAACCTTTGCCATTAAAAATTAGCCAAGGGAGAAACTTGTTGCCAGAATCTATCACAAATTTCCCATGCCCATCCGATACAAAGAGCGACCACAAAATGTGTAGCTGCCAAACCATGGACATCAGCTTTTCACAGGCCTGACATTCCCCTGTGCTTTAGGAAATAGGTAGCATGACACACAGATGCACGTATATCCACAGGAAAAGAGCATGCGTTCACATATGTTGGCACACAGAGCAAATAAACTGTAAAGCTGCAGTAATAGGAAGTTGTGAAACCCGCAGTGATTGCACTGACAGCTCCCATTTCTGGCTGCGTGCTCTGGGCCCAGCTGCAGGGTCTTGGGGTGGAGGTAGAGGAGGGATGAGTGGCTGCAATATGGACAGGGGGAGGGAGTGCTGCTGCTGAGATCCTGTGTCCTGGAGACGTAAAGGAAAGCCATGTTTTGCCCCCACTTTGTGCAAGTGGCATTGGGACCACTGGGTGCGTGGGGTGGTGGGAATGAGAGTGGGAAGGCTACAACCGAACCAGAACTACAAGCCTGGCTGCCCTGTTTCTGCCTCCCTGGCCTCCTTATTTAGGGTGGGTGTTCACTGCAGAGTTAATAAGATTATAACTCCAGTGTTGCTGGTAACTTGTGTCTTATCCCTGCTCACAGCCCTATAAATCAGAGATGCTTTTCAACTTGAGCTGGCTGGCCAGCCAAGGAGATGGGCTAGAGTACAACCCCAGGGCTGCTGACATAACTGCTCTGAAATGCGGGTGCAGGCTAGTCCCACTCCCATGCTGCTAAACCCTCCAGAGGGCTTCCTATCATCTCCCCCTTGCCCTGGGTCAGACAGACATCTCTCCTCCCAGTTCTCTGGGAAAGGGTTTGTAGAGCCCTGCCGTTTCCTGCACAGCACTTGGGGCTGTGGGATAAGCCCCCAAAAGCACAGAGAGGAGCCAGTGAGGCACAGCTGCTTTTCTGCAAAGTCAGCTAACAGGAGAGGGGGACTGACTGTAAACCACATGAGTTAACTCTGCCATGCAGGTGAACACTTGCTGGCATAAACCCTGCGCATCCTAAGGGCTGGCTCCTGCAGTAGAAGAACTGGGGAAAGTCTTGTAGTATGCTGCCACACTTGCTATTTTTCATTTCTCCCCCCACCCTGTAGGATTTGGTGGTGGAGTTTTTTTAGAACAGTCTAGTCTTTGGGTGTTGGTTTGGTGGAATTCACCCCTATGCAGAGACAGAAACACCAAGCTTAGAGTCCACTGGAATCTCACTAACGCCCAAACCATCCCTCATGTATTAAAGGCAGCTAACATGTCAGATTAGGCTAGTGTTAGCTATTTGCACCATACAACTGTCACTTGAGTATATTCCTCCACCCCTGTTGGTCTTTTTATACTGCTTGATTTCAGTGTTATTATGATATTGCCACTAGAAACCTCTTAGTGATGGCTCTGTGAAAGCTTCCTGGGTATTCACTGCTCTCTGTAACCTTGCAACCACGGGTCACGCTCACCACTGCGGCACGCTGCTGTTGCTGTTTCCTGATCTAGGAATAAGGAAGGAGGAGGGATGTGATCAAGTCACTTGGCCTTTGATTCTCCTGTCTGGAGGAATTAGTGAGAAAGATGAAGCTTTTAGGAAGTTTCACACCTCTTTCTTCCAGACCTTTTAAGCCTCTCTGAAAGTCATTCCCCAAAACCGAATTTGCTTGAACGACTCTGGCCCTGGTCCTGCAAGGAGAAATTTGTGAGTGAACATCTGAGTTAACCACGTCTGGAGGCAGAGCAGGGGAAGGCACCTGTGAGAAACATGTAGCAGAATCAGGGCTTGTGCCTGTAATCCTGCAGCACTGTGACAGCAATATCTACAATTTGAAATCCCCTCTTGTAGTTGTATTATATCCTTTTATAGCCCAATGAAGAGGCCCCAAGTTGCTCTCCTGGTGCATGTGGTGTATGAAGGAAACAGCACCTTTACAAGACAGGAACTTCATGCTCCAACTCAGGAAGAAATTATCCGGCTACTTGGTTTCCTAGGCTCTGCTTCTTCTTTTTCTTGTGCTCCACATATGTGCCTTGCAGCTCTTCTGTCCACTGATTCCCATTAGGAGTTTGCAGTGATTTGTTACGCTTTTCGTTTCTGCCTGCCAGTGAAGAGCCCCTACACACCACTTCCTTTGTGCTCAAGTCAGTCCTCTGTAAATTCACTGCCTAAACTAACTAAAGTTCTCCGGCATCACATAGTCTAACTCTTAATGCCTACGTTTGCAGTCTCCCCGGCATGCTGCTGTTACAAATATGCCACAAAGCAGTCTGGAAGCAGGAGGTGCTGGTTGGATTTAACAGAACAATTCTTTTCATCCTACTTCTGTTAAGCCATCTTTTGTCTGTGGTGCCTGGGCGCTTGGAGAAACCTTGTCCTTATTTAATGAAATCTCTGCTTGATTCTGGCTTGACTTAGGGAAAGCCTGTGCAGCTTTGGCACAGAGAAGCAGTGGTCAGACCTTGGTCTATTCCTGTCTGTCTTCCTACCCCAGTTCCAGCCTCGGCTTTGGAGGCTGCGGTCCCATGTGCTACTGTGCTGGAAGTGGTCCATCCTCTGAGCACCATCTCATGAAGCTGCCTGTTGCTGACCATTACTCCCTTTTCTTAATGTAGAAAAACGACACATGGCTGAAGTTACCCTTACTCAGCTTCATCAGCTCAGTTCAGTATGTGCTGTACAAGACTATTTGCTTGAAGCCTGGCTGGTGCTGCGCAGGATTGCACAATTCAGATTTCGGGAGCTGCCATGTGGGTGTGCATGCACTTTCCACACTGGAAGAAACACAGACAGTTCCTTGTAATAGCCTTTGTTTCAAGGCTCTGGGGAGCATCTTAAAACCCTGTCCCTCTCCTATGTCAGCTGTAACTTCCTTTGCACGTCACTGGAACACACACAGTGTGTGGGAGAGGTAATGACAGTGGAAGGAGAAAGTACTCACAATGTAAACATGCTTTCACCTTGCACAGTTATCAGAAGGGAGCCCAGCAAATGGCTCTGCAAGGACGGGAATCTCCTTCCAACCTGGTGAGTCTGCTAGGGGAAGGTCACAGACGTTGCCTGTACACGATGTTTTTCTGCAGGGCAATCTGATGTTGCTAGGAGCGCTGTCTCTGATGCTGCACTTGTTTACTGCAGCACAGAAATGTCCAAAAGATTTTATACTTGGCAGATGCCTCACAGAGCTGGGGCTTGTAAAACTCAGACCAGCCTATCTTTTCTTCCAAATATTCAAGAAAAACACTTGGAAATGTCATTCTGCAGAAAGTTTTGATTTCTGACTTTCCAGATTAATTTAGAGAGAAAACAGAGGTCTTGGAATTTCCCACAAAGAAGAATTTCTGTTTTTTCACCAGCTTGACTCAGCAAGACTTTTTCCCACAGGAATTTGGCCATGAGCATTCATACTAGCAGGACAGTTTGTATGAATCTCTGAAGATGGTGAAAGCAAGAGAAAAGTATCTCATAAATCCTCACGTAGGTTCTGGCTTATGCCTGTTAGCAGAGGTGGTCATCTCACCTTTCTCTCTGTTCTCCTGTGTAGGTTTCCTGGGAACAGCCTGTGTAAATGGGTACCAAAGCAAAGATCCATGGAGGGTGTGAAGGACCAGAACTGATGGAGCTGTGCTCTGTGAATTGTTCCTTGCATACAGCTTCCCCCTTTGTTTCTCTTTATGAGTGAGCCCAGTTTTTACAAGACAGCTTCTTAGTTGTGATTACACAGAGATCTCAGCCTTTCTTATTAGGGGTGGATAGTCGACCTTCAGAAATAATGTTTTTTCAGGTGTCATTTTCGCTCGTGGGTTCACCAGTGGGGAAGGATAGGGTGGAGAGAGTGGAGGCGGGAGTCAAGGAAGTGCTCCAGTGACTATAGACCAGAAATGGCAGAATTGCTGGCTAGAGAGGCCTCACCCTGAGCTCTGTATTAAGACCCAGGAGAACAATTGGAAATGGTCTGGTCTGTCCTCACCCAGACGGGGTGTAAAGGCTGTAGTGGTAGACATTTAACCGTACTTTTGTCTTTGTGTGGCTCCTTCTGTCAAAGCTGCATTAGTAAGAAACATCTAATAAATATCTTGCCTTCTCTTCACCTGAAACCAAAAATCTCGGGGTCCTCCCAGTGCTGCCAGCAGAAATCTGCTGAAACCAAGTACAGCTCTTGAACTGCTGAAGTCTGTGGCCTAGGGGCAGCAGTCGGTCAGTCAAGATGTTCTGGCTGGCCCTCTGTGGCCTTAAGAGGCTGTGAACCTCAGCTAAAACAATGTTACCGTGAGCCAAGTTCAAAGTCTATATATTCAGAATTGAAGCCTGAGCCTAGCTCAGTGGAAAGGAACAAATTCATGGTATTTGATGACAGTGCAAGATGTTACTAAGAAGTTTTCCTGCATATGCATAGCAAAAAGCCAAACGACTGACTGTGTTCATGGCCAAAACATTTATTTTCTTTATGGAGTGAAAACAGAACCTGAAGTGCAATAAATAGCTTCTGAACGTGCCTTCATCTCTGGACTAGTGCAGGAGGTCTGACAATTTTAAGAGCCTACTGGAAAACTGAGCTTTGATTGCTGCTGTCAAGGTAGCTGCTGCCTCTTCCGTAGTTTCATAAGGTACGTGTCCTTCGGATTTGTGTCTGGGCCCGAGCCTGCACTTACGACCAAGCTTGTTTGGTGTCCGCCTGACTTCCCTCATGTCCGTGGTGTGGTTTCAGTGAGTGTGGGATGTTCTGTGTGCAGGCATTTGTGTGCTGACCTGCAGATGCTCTGCACCTACAGGTGGGGTTGGTTGCATGGAGCGGGATCAGGAAGCTTGTTGGGCTTTAGATCACTTCCTGGTAGGGCCTCTCTTGAGCTGTGTGGATGCAAACAAAATTCATCCAGGCGACCACAAAATGGTACTTTAGGCAAATGCATGTGAGAAACAGTAAATCCTCAATGGCTGCTCATACGAGGAGGTCTATCAGGCAGCAGAGAGCTGTCATCATGGCAGTCTTATACTTTTCATGGGTAATCTTGGTCAATGATTGTCTGGAGTTTTCCAGAATTTTGGAAGAGCTTATTGTGTTTCTGAAACTAAAAAAACCCATTTATAATGATGAAAGAATGAAGTACCTGAAGATGGCACACTGTGATCTGGCTTTTCACAGCCCCTAAATTTTCCTTCATATTAAATTTTTAAATTTTAAGGCTAAAAATTAGTTACTTCTTTTCTTGCTTGCAAGATAACAAGAAAACCATTGTGGCTTTTCCAAAAATGACTTCTGCAAAATAATGTCTCTCCTTTTTCTTGCAAACTCTTGGGTGATACCAAAGTGACGGCAATAGTTATGCTGGAAGGCACAGGGAACATCAAGACTGCTTTGCTAAACTCTTTAGAGCTGTTCTAGGACACAAAAAGTTCACCTTGTCTGCAGGTCCATTTCCACCTTGAATCTGAACTCTCTGTTACTTTTCTAAGATGGGAATGAGGTTTTCAAAGGCCCCCACTGTACATCATTGCCAATGCCTGTTGACTGATAGACTCGCAGGACTGTAGGAGGGCTTGGGTATCTCTGGCATTCTTTGAAATGGTTTGTGAACACATTTGGGAACATCCTATTTCTTTAATTCACTTGAACAGCAAAACCAGAGGCAAATTAGACCATTTAGAACATCTGAATCATTAATTTAAGTAGCAGAATAGGAGACATCTCCTGGCTTTGGTCAGACTTGTCCTTCCTTCTTGGTGAAAATTTGGTCCAAGCTTTTTCTAAAAGCTTTTTAATCACCTACCCCACAAACAACTAATTATCTCATTTCAACCTGTGTTTTCCTTCATTTTTTTTTTATTTTAACAGGCTGCTGGTGCAAGTGATGTCAGGATGAAACTTGCTGTTAGTGTGAAATACGGAAGAATATGTGTAGGGAGAACAGCCAGGAGAAGTTTGAGCAGGGGAGGCCATGGACAAGAGAAGGAGGCTAAAAACTGCTGCTAGCGGAAAGAAGGAGCTCAGATGCAGAAGGGATGAAGAAATGGCACAAAGTACTATCAGATAAGACCCCTCTTTGCTTCCTCATAGGGAACTTCTCCCTGTGTCAGAGCCCTGGGAACAACTGCCGAGATAGCTGAAATATGGCTCTGTAAGGCTAGGAAGTTGTGAACAAGCTTTACCTTTAAGAAGTGATGTCCAGGAGGAGATTCCAGGACAGGCTCAGTTGTGCAATACAGCACGTGTGCCAGTTCTGCCAAGTTAAAATGGGCTAAGTAATAAGTAGGACACATTTTTTTTTGTTCTTTAGGATGTTCTTTACATTCCTTTCCCTGCTGCTCTGAAAGCATATTTTTGTTTTAACCCATACTTTGTGAAAGTTTGCAAGCTTTTTCCAGCTCAAATAGAAAGTTATAACTGTGAGCCGTTAGATCTGATTTAAATCTTCTGTAAGTTCAGGTGTAATTAAAATGCCAGACTCAAGAAGCTGGCAAATGGCCAACATGATCCACATCACGGCCAACATCTGTCACCCTGGCTTGTCAGGAATCAGAGATGTTTCTCCGTAAGCAGAAGGGCTTTACTGACGTCAGCACTCTGCATGGTCCAGGAGGGAGAAACAAGTCACCGAGACTGGTCATTATTTTCAAGGAGATGATTTGGTGGGGTCCTCTTGACTTATTTCCCACCCAGTCTCTGCTGCTCTTCTGTTCTCATCACAGGGCAAAGCAGAAAGGGCAGAAATGTTTCTCTTGTGTCTGAACTCGCAGAACATTTAATATTTGGATGAGTGCCTAGATGGGATGGGTTCAGGATGATCCCATTCTGCATTACGATTCCAGGCAGGGCAGGGTATGTGCTCACACTGTGTGCTCTCCTCCGTTCTGGGATACGTGGAGTCACTGCTCAGAGGGCTGGAATAATGTGGTACAGGTTGCCTACTCTATTTGCATCTTGTTCTTATACAGTCCCCATCACCACAGTATCTGAGCAACATGTCTTGAAAAGCAGAGAAGGTGATAACAAAAAGATCCCTAGTTATTAAAGTCAGGGTAGTGCTGACAGGTGTGTGTGGTAACACTCTTTTATCATTAACTGCGGCCCAGGGGCTGAAACTCCAGAGGAAATTACATCCTTTGCTGGGCTTTGCATGTTCCCTGCACTGAGTGGTGCCTGCTTGGGTTCCTTCAGAGAGATGCTGAATGAGAGAGATGCTTAGGCCCTGGTGCCTCTAAGGTTCTTCCAAGGTACACAGGACTGCTTTCTAGTTTCACAAAAGACACCTCCAGAACCAGAGGCAAGTAGCCTGCTTCTCAGGAGACTGAATATTGCTCTCTAGTACCCTCTAGGGTTCAGAAGACACAGGACCTGGGAACTCATGGATGTGGGATGGAGTCCACAGGAGCAGAACCACAGGTTGGGCAAGAGGGCGAAGGAGACACACTGTTCACCTCTCTACTTCTCTCCTGTCGAAGAGCTCTGAAGCATCATCTTCCACAGGGGTGTAACTTTCCCTTGTCCTACAGGCCAGCCCGAGGCCCTCACATCACCTCTGTCCCACCTACAGGGCCAAGCCGTGAAACAGATGGGAGGGAGCAGCTCTCCAGCCTGCAGCCAAGTTACTGAATCACAGCATTTAGAGGCAGAGGCGTGGTGAGGATACTTGGGCTAGATCCTGACTCTAAAACAATGAGCCCGAGGGGTCTTTATTGTCCATCACAGTGCAGACAATAATATTTTTGTTACCAGAGGAATTGCCAGTGGGTTGTGGGGACACCAGCTCTCTATGTACCACAAGGCACAAGAAAATATTGCTCAAAAGTTGTGTCATGTTTTGGATTGCTACTCTGATTTATTACTTCTCCCTCCCTCTGGGGATGCAGTGCTGAGGCAATCCAGGAGTAGGGATGCTGCATTTTTGGAGCGCAGTCAGGGCTGGACCATCAGCATTATTTGTAAACACAGCTTAGTTCTCATCAGGAATAAAAGCCACTTATCCTGCAAACAAAGCTTGTTCAACTATAGGCCCCTCACACTGCCACTTCCAACTTCTCAATTTCCTAAGAAGAAGATAAGCTTAATCCTTTTCACATTTTAATGACAGGGTAGCTAGCTTTTCAGTCCCACTTTCCCTTTTCTTGTGTTTGGACTTGTAGTTGTGAGCCCAACTCTAAGCTTCTCCAGGTTCATTCCTTCTTAGAACAAGCAGGCGGGAGGTGTTCCCAGGAAAATTCAGCCTGGGCTCAGGGCAATACAAAAGATCTTTCTGAGATGGCTCTTTTCCTTTATAGAGTCTCCTCTCCAGGGGGAAAGTGTGCCTCTGGTCTGTGGGTAGGATCTGCTGGGAAAGGGGTTTTGGGGGAAAGAGCAAGGGAGTGCCTGGGAGGAGAGTGCCAAGAGGTTTTGCCACAGGTTGTCAGGATGGAGGGCACTGCAGTGGGGTGAGCTCAGCCCCTGCTGGGAGGACATGCCACATACCACCAGAAGCACCGATTTGGATGCAGCCTTTAAGGGAGTTAAATTGATGGGCTGCTGTCCTTGAAAAGATAAGGTTGCTGGGCCATCCTTTCAGTGGGGTTAAGAGAGGGAAACAGCAGGGCTGTAAAGAGTCTCCTGCGCTGGAGAAAAAGGGAGGAGGGAAAAGGGCTGTGGCTTATCCCAGAGGTATCACATGGTTCAGGGCAGCCAAGGGGTCTCATTTGGGTGAGGAGCAGCTTCGAGAGAAGGAGAAAGCTGCAGTGATGCACAGCACCCTGAGAACTCAACAAAAGATGGGATGCAACACATGGCAGAGCCTGTCCCTCAGCACTGCCTGCACTTCGCTGCTGTGTTCCTCAGCAAAGGACTTTCCAAAGTGTGAAAGACTCTGCCGTGCTGCAGAAAATCTTGGGAAGGAGGCAGGGCTGGGTCTGAGCCCCGAAACTGGAGAAATTAACTGCTGAAGAGAAGGGAAGCAACACTGAGAAAGAAAGAGCTTGAAACCATGGAAACTGGTCTCCCCCCTCTTTCCCTTCACGCCCATCTGTACTTCCCAGAATAGACGCTGAACTCTGGTTTCTTTTGATGAGACAGACACTTGGATCAGTGCAGCTGTGAATGGAGTGGTCATTGTCAGCCTAGGTGAAGCAAAGAAATGGGTTGCTAAAGGTATTCCTTGCTCCTCCTCCTGAAGCCATCTCATCATCCAGAGGCAAATTAACAGTCTCCCTCTGGGAGGAGGCAGGGATTAGTATGAAGGACTTCTAGGCAAGCAGCCTAACTTTCAACATCCCCTGGTTATCTCATTTGGTGCCAGGGGTTCTTTTTCATAACTACATATCTATTGGCCTTTTGAGCAAAATCCTGACGTCTTAGTTTGGCTTCAGAATTTCCCTCAAGACCCCACTGTCCATATCGCAGATCCAGTAAGATTTCAGCAGCCACTCCACCCACTGCTGTTCACATGCATGAGGAAAAAGCTGTGCCCTAAACTTTTAAGTCTGGTAGGGCTGGAGAATGTGAGGGTGAATGGTGGGAGATGGATCGAGAGTATTGCAGGGTAAAGTGAGGTGTGGAGAGTAAATGATGAGGGAAAGGGCAGCTGAAACCAAGGACAAGAGGCAGAGGGAAGTGGAGGAGGAGAGTCTGAGTGTGTACACGTGGAAGGAGGTGATGCAACTAGAGATTACTGAGGCCCTCTTTGATTCAGCCTTCAGAAGTGGTGTGTTCATCCATAACTGCTGAAAAGGATTGGTTATGCTCATGTAATGTTTGAAAAAGTTGGCACTGATGGGTGTCCTGCTCAAAACTCTACAAGGCGAACACTGGACTCCTGGGAAGGGGCACCTAGAAGGGGTGTGGTGACTACACAGTAATGTAGCCATTGTCTCTTCATATATTTACAATGATCATCTTATCAATTCATTTTCTGGAATGAAACCAAATACCATTTTCTGGGGACCATAAGTCCTGCTTTTCTTCTGCTCAGCTTATACTAGCCAAACATCAACCACTAAACTTGGTGTTCCACCACAGCCTCTCCCACGTAAGAAAAAAAATAAATAAAAAATCATCTATAGAGGTCTGTCCAGTACAGCTGCTTCATCCTGATGCATCAAGGAAGGTATACTACTAAAGAGACAAACACATAATCCAGGTAAAAAGCTTTGTGCTCATTCTTCTCCATTCCCAAGCATGAGACATAGAGAAAAGAAATCTCCTCCTGGGGAGGCAAAGGGATAAAACCAAAGATGAATAAAACGACCTGAAGATGAACCAGGGATACTATGAAAGATGTCTCCATTATTGAGTACGGAGGAAATGTTCCTTGTGGAGATTATTGGATGAACACATATGGATTTGTGTTTTGGGATGTGCCAGGTTCTCCAGTGATGACAAACATCTAGAGCGGGCAATTTCTGGTAAAATGAGGTTCCAAACTGAGGCAGGTAGGTTTTGCTGAACAGTGAAGGAGAGGACTCTCTCGCTTACCTCAAAGTTTCTGGCACTCAAGGGAGGTAGCGAGAACATGGAGAGATCCTACATATGAAGATGAACCCTACTTCTTAAAACAGCACTGAACACACTCTGTTCTTGGCAGCACTTGTGCTTCAGCTGTGTTGAGATCAGGCTCAGCTGCACCCCTTTGCAGTAATTGCTAGCGCAGATATGCACCATACGCAGCGCTGGGACTTCATGAGGGACGCGGCCATTTAGATGGATGCTCAGATTGCAAAACGCCACACTGAGCCCTCCTGTCGGTGCCAGGAAGTTTAGTGTACAAAGAGCTTTCAAATGCTTTCATCATGATAGACGCTACAGGGGGCTGAGGAAGAAGCCTGTGGTCACACTAACCTGTGCAAGCTGGGAATCCATGGAAAGTATTATTTCTGGTGTATGGAAAGGAAGCCTTCCTTTTTGCAGTGGTATTTCTGGCATCGTTACAATGCCAGAAGCAGCTGAGAGCTCCTGGCTGGAATGTTGTGGGCACCTTGATACCAGAGAGAGCAATAAAAAACAGCTAAAAAGCTCTGGTTTATGTTAGAGCAAGCACATGCTGCAGGTGCCCTGCCAAGTCAAAATACAACTGGGTTTATGGCCTTGTTTGTTTGTTGACATTGTGTGATCAAGACAAGAAAGAAAAACGGGAAGAGGGAATGGTTTACTTGTTTCTCAGCTAGAAACAACAAAGTTTTGAATTTGAGCCTTCCTGGAAATTGATGTATGCTTCAGAACCAACAGATGTCTCATGTCGAAATTCACAAAGCTATTGTTAATAAAGTTATTGTTCTTTTCCTATATTTATTCGGCACCAACATTGAGGAAAAAAAAGAATCCTTCAACTTAAAGCACCTACACGCTATTCTCTTTTTCTTACGATGTATGATTCGTCAATAATTCTCACACCATCTCTTAATATTCAGGTCACAGGAGGCTGAATATGAGAAATCATGCCTTTAAAAACACTATGAAAGCATTATTAAACATCTGCCTCTTAAAGTCTATGCATTGAAACAGCTTGTCTTTGGAGGTCACCTTTAAAACATTCGTAGAAGATGATGCCATAATACAGAAATTTAGAAGAAGAATCGCATTTATAGGCAATCAGAGACTTTAAGCAGTTGTTTTTCACTGGTTTGGATTCCCATTATCCTTTTTTTCTTCAGATCCTTTCTGTTCTGGTTTTTAATTCCTCCTGGAGGTCAGACATTTGAGGCATCCAATGCTGATTGATTGCTGTGGAAATAGCAATGAGGCAAAAGTGAGAGAGGTGACATCATGGGAGAAACAGATGGTGAGAGCCGATGAACTTCTAAGAAACAAAGACACTTCTGCCAATAAGCGTTCCTAGAGAACAAGAAAAAGAAAACTGAGAAAAACAATCTTAGTTCACAGTGCAAAGAGAGTGCTTGAAAATTGCTCCTTACTGGTAGACTGTCTGAAAGAGAGAACAACTAGCATTGTGGTTAGCTTTTTAGACTCCTCTAGGCCTTTGACCCAAGCTAAATTAAAGCAGTGTTCGGTACTGGAAGAGCAGAGAGTCAGAAGAACTTTCAGGGTGCAAAATCTCCCGCTCACTCCTCAGAAATTTTTGGAAAATTTGCTTTTGGGGAACAAGAGTCCTTGCAGCAAACCAGGCTTTTCAGTTTTGGGTGATACTGGTGTCTTTAATAATCTTGTTGAGATGCTGACATTGTACAAATGTAGTTGCATCTGAAAAGGAATATGGATAAAATGACAGTCAGCCCTGCTATTAAAGAAAAGAGAAAACAAGAATCCGCACTAGTTGTTGTCTCGTCTTCCAGCGTGAAGAAAAGGTTCCTTGGGGAGGGAGGTAGCAAGGCTTTCGAGTTTTACTCTGCTGCCTGTCGTAATAGCGGCATTACAATTACTATGGTGCCTAAATATAATTGTATTACAAGTTTGATTAAAAGTCTGATATTGAAGGCTCCTGGACTGTCTCTGGCTGTTATCAGTGGGGATGGTAATTGCAATGTCTATTCCTGATGTGATTTGGAGGGGGTCTGAGAGTGGCCTCCTGTCATGAGATGAACAAAATGAAGTCTCACTGGTGACAAGCTGCAAACTGTGCTAATGAGGGCAACTGAGATGATACACCTTCTTAATTTAAATTAGAGATTATGAAGTATTTTGCCTCACATTTCTTTGGGGAAACATGAGCTAGCATTATGGAAGACTGCATCTTATTGGCATCCGCTCAGCGACACCAGACGAGCTGCTCTTCCCTCGAATGGAGTTTGTGTGGACCCATTCTTCCTCTTGCTGAGCCAGGACAATTTGACTCCACTGATGGCAGCACAAATACTTTTTGGGTTTGAGGCTGAGGCTTAAGCCTAGCTGTCTTCAGCTGCATGAGAGGATACCACCCCCAAACAAGAAGTATAGGGTTTTGATTCCTACATGGAAAATCCTCTTGCCTATTTTTTATGACTATTTGATCACATCATGGAAAGCACAGGCACAGATATTACTTCATGCACTAAAAAAGACCCAAAGCCCAGTAACTACTGAAGTGCCTTTGTTAGGCACTTTGAGGACCATATACTTTCATCTCACCTAACTTTTGATGTTTATGTTTGAATTTCTCCTCCAGGCAATCTTTATAGCCAATGGAGAGAGATAGGCACCTCCAGGACTTGGTTCATCCAAGCGCTTTTCAACATCCACCTTAAAATGAGATTACCTGTGCCCTAGAATGCCTGTTTCTCTCTGCTGGCTGTTAAAGTAAGTCTAGACGTCTAGCTCTGATGTAAATGCCAACATCTGGACAGGTTTATTCCACCAGCAAAACGTCCCCTGGTAAAATCCAGAGCAATTACTTTCTTCTCTTGAAAGGACAAATAACTAAATCAAGGGTGAGAGCAGAGAAGAGTGAGGCTGAAGAGAAAGCCAGGAAGAAAATGATAAATTCCCACACCACTTCAGGGCCGTTAAGGAACAGAATCAGTGCAGAGGCCAGGCTCACCTCCTTATCTATGGATTTGGAGGGAAGAATTTATAGATTTTAGAGGGAGGAGAGAGGAGGATCTGAATGTTTTGATACGGTTTGTAGAAAAAAGCTAATAAGTACTGGCCCTGTATGTAAATGAAATTATCCCATTAGCCTAAACTCTGTGATAGTGTTCTGGCTTTAAAGCATGAGCTGTCATAGGTGAAGGATCTGTACATTGAAAAAAAAGAAAATGTCAAAAAAGGGCGAAAATGAAAAACAAAAAAAGAAAACAAAAAGAGAAGAGAAGAGAAGAAAGAAAAGAAAAGAAAAGAAAAGAAAAGAAAAGAAAAGAAAAGAAAAGAAAAGAAAAGAAAAGAAAAGAAAAGAAAAGAAAAGAAAAGAAAAGGAAAGAAAATGCTATGGTGTTCTGGAGGAAAGCAGTGCTGCTATGGGTTAGGTCATCCAGTGACAACTGTCCTGCTTATCCACAACAGGAGCAAAAAAGCAGTGCTGGGTGGTATGTCACCAAAGAAGACTGCTTCTTTTATCAGGTCCTCCAGAACAAAGGAGCTTATAGATAGCTGCTTTCTCACATACTTGAGAATACTTGATGGTTTTGTCATTTCTTTCTTTTCTACCTCTGCTCTTCAAGAGACCAACAGACACTGAATTCTATCTCTTTAGATTTGATCCCTTAAGATACTGCACCTGCAGAGTTACTGAACTTGACCAAGATCGCACAACACAATGTTATTTGACTTTCACTCATATGGAAAGATGCATTTTTCCTCTCCTGTTAAAATTTCTCTCTTAAACATTAAAGATTCATCTGTTCTTAAATTTTCAGTGTCCTGTTGCTGCTTGTCAAGGCAATTACTATTTCGTGTGAGGAACACTCTCTGTGTGACTGCAGTGCATATTTATTACTGAATTTTCTCCTGCAATGGAGCAATTTAAAATACATTTATTTAGTGTAAGGGGTAAAATGTCTGTGGGACTGGTGCAAAGTAAACAAGCAAGAAATGTCCTACATAGGTATGTATTCATATATGACTATGATGTATAAAATACATCATAAAATAGGAGAAGAAGAATGTTGCTGTAATTAAAAACAAAGGACTGAAAGCAAGAATATCTGGTTTCTGCTTTTGGCTGTGTCACAGACGCTCTGTGTGGCTATGGAAGGATCACTTCTCTCTCCCTTGGGTTTCCCATCTGGAAAATGGTCTAATGATACCTTCCAAAAAGGTGCTTAAGAAGCATGACTCATTAATATTTGTAAATATCCAGGGATCAAAGGGTCTGTAGATATACAATGTAAGGCACTATTATGCTGCTGTTCTTTGCCAGTTTCCCTTCTCTGCAAGGATGAGCACTTTGAATTTATTGCTTTTGACTCTGGAAAATGACCCCATGGGACTCTGTGTTTTTATTGACTTCAGATGAAATTTTCTCCTGTTTACAAATAAAGCGATAACTTACTGACCTCCGATGCCCACCATCCAAACCCTCCCTTGGATGTGTCTCCCAAAAGTAGCTCTTGCTAGCACGTGGCAATAAGCAAAATGCCACATTTCTGCTGAGCAGAACCAGATTTCTTTCTCGTAGTTGGATGACTTCTGTGGGGCTAGCATGGAGGGAAGAGCCCAGGGTGGGAGTTTCGAGAGCAAGCAGCACAAGGCAGGCACAGGGAGCTCAGCTCTACCGTAAGTAGTGGTCATGGCTACAGATATTTTGCAGACCATGATATGATGCTGTTCTAGTAACGACTGGTCCTGTTTTCCCTGTCCTGGGGTGCAGGCAGTTTACAGTTCTTCATACAAGGCAAATCACTTCTGCAGCTGCTCCGCTGTGGGGATCTTTAGAGTCAGAAGAGCCAGAGAGCAGCTCCTGCAATATGTTTTCTCTAACCAAAGAGAATGTATCACCAAACCAAAACAGTCTTGGAAATGCTTGAAAATAACACCAGGGTTATAAACTTTCAGCTATTGGAGTGAGTTTGAACGAGCTGGAGTCCACCGGTAGATAACAATTCCAGAGAGTGATTCTGCATAGTTGCAAAGTGTTTCATCAGCCCTTAAAAGAGAGAATTTACTTAAAAATTTACTTATTGGTATTTTGTTCTCCAGGGAGAGCTGAAAGAGCTGGCGATCTGGTAAGATGAACGAGTAACTTTTACTTCCTGAAATACTTAAGTCTCTTGGAGGTGGATGGAAACTGTGTTTTGCTTAAAATAAAGTGCTTGAGTGTTTCAGATATAGCTACATTTCTCCAAATGCACCATACAACCCACTAGAGAAGAAAGAAGCGTGCTGGCCTAAAGCCAATATTGGCTAAATCAGGGACAGAGGTTTTACTCAGGGGAAAGCTGCTTTAGTTTTGGGTAATTTTTTTTAAAAAATAATTATTATTCAAAAATGTTATCTTCATGGGAACAAGAGGTTGCAGGAGAGGCCAGGGCTGACCACTTTGAGCAGGAAATTATTAACGATTCTTATCTTCTGGAATTTGAGTAGATTTGGTTGGTGATCTTTATAGAACAATATTTATCTTTCCCTGGTGGACTTTCTCTTTGTCTCCACCAGCTATCAGAATTATAACCTGGCGTTCTGCATGAGTGGTCTTGTAACTGTGAGCCGAGGGACCTGGGAGCAAAGACAATAGAATTACAGTTACGGTTGGCAAATTGTGAAGACTTTTTGTTTAAAGGTTGGATGGTAATCAGAGGCAATTGGGTTTTGTTGTTACTAATGGTCCTTCACTCCCCTTTCCCATGTGAGTCTTTAGCTGTACAGAGCTGCAAGAAATTGCATGGAGTGCAACTGCATTGTTTTTTTTTATTTGCTATTAATGTATGTTAAAATTTCAGTGTGTTTTTCCCTCACTCCATTTATGCTGCTTCTCTGTTTACAAAGGAGAGGAAAACCACAAATGTTCATTGAAGATCATCTGATGTTTAAAACTTTCTCATTCAAATTTGTTGCTTCCTCAATCTCTCAATTGCCCCAGGCAGAATTTCTCATTTTCTTTTCTTCCTATACCACCTTATCTGTCCTTCCTCACTGTGCTATCTTGTCCCATAAATACCCCAGAATCTATATGTTTGTATGACTTCAACTATTTTTCTTGCACTATCTTGAGCTATTCCTGCTGCATGTGCAATAGTAAACAGTGATAGCACAAACTGATGGCATTTTTTACTCTTTGTATATAAATGTGTCTAATCCCAGTTGTTGGGAGAAGTTGCTCTTTCCTTCCCTGCTTGAAAACTGGTAGTGTGGTATGGACTAACAGTGTGAGATGTGTCCTACCATAGAGGAAATCAGTAGTGGATCCCTTACCAGATGGGCCAGAGATACACTAATAATTTAACTTATCACTAGTGGAGCCATGCTGTCCCTGTTACAGCAAGGTCTGTGCTTCCTTATTGCTTTATTCAAGGTGTTGTGGTGGTGATGTGCAGCTCACAGAGCAGACTGTATGCTGGTATCCTGTGTTGGTAGGCATATTAGAGTCCTTTCGTATTTTCCTCAATGAACCAGCTTCTGAAAGAGAGAATGGTTTTGGCTGGAGGGGGAGCTTCAGCTGGAGATGACAGGGTTATTTTGGCCAGAGAGATGGAGATATCACATGGCCTTCCTGAGCCTCGGCTCTCTGCAACAGAACTATAATCCTGGTTTTCTTCTTTGGACTTTAGGAGCCTTGCCCCGAAGTCCTCTACGCACAAAGAAACTGCTCAGAGTAGCTTCAGTGTGGTCAGGGTCAGGCCTTCTATTGGCCTGATGGGATCTGGGGAGCACAAGAAATATGAGGTGCAAGGCTAGTTGCATTTCACTCTGGAATTTTTCCATCTTCTCGCAGCTAGAATACATTCCCTGGAAAGCCCAACTAACATACCCTTCCATTAGCTGCATGTTAATTATTACCAGCTATCTCAGAAACGGAAATCTTCACTCATTTTTCTCCTTAATCCCTATCTTCAGCAGAAATGTACCTTCTGTGGGTGGGTGGCTGGCAGGAGGAGACAGGCCAACCCTTTGAGTTAGTACTCCCGTATCTGGCTTCTTCGTAGTAACAACAACAACAACAACAACAATACTAATAGGTTAATTTTTAGCAATCTATTTCTGCTGGGGTTATGACCGTACTGTCAGAGGGCGCAGGTAATGGGATTGCGCTTCCACTTCCAGCTATGAGTCATGCAAAGTGTGAGGTAATATTCAAGTTAATGACATTCCTGTTCACACGCCTGCTCAACGGCCTCTGTAGCTCTTTGATGCTGTTGAGTCTTTCCTAGAGTGGCATTTGCAGGCAGAGGCTTCCTTGGCTTGGGTGAACGTATTTACGCAGGCTTGATTTTCTTGCTAGCATCAGCCTTAAAAAGAGGCATTCCTCATCGCTCCTTTCATCCAGGCTGGAAGTCATGCCCGTTGAAATATGTGGGCGAGGGATATTTAATCCCATGTACCTCCAGGTATGGGACCAGATGCCATCGGGATCTTTTTCTGTATTTCATCCCCAGAATTTGAAGTAGCCAGAAAACTAGGAGTCAGGAATGGGCCAGCCTGCGGCGAGGGCCGAGCGGCTGTGTGACCAGCAGGGGGGAGTGTGGGCAGCACGAAAATCTAGTTGCTTCCCTGCTTGGGGAAAAGCCAACCAACCGACCAAACCTGGTCTAAGGGGGTGAATGCTGGTGCAGGAGCTGGGGGGCTGCACTGGGTCCCTTTCCCGCTTTGTACCAAACCTGGGATATGAGCTGGGTGAGTTGTTCTTCATGGGACTTGCCTAACCTGCTCAAAAGTTGGTTTTAGCTGCCCCCAAATTGGCCTCTGATTCAAGTCTGAGGCAGTTTCCTAGCTGTTCTTTGTACCTGAACAGAGAGTTATGGGCATCTTTCAGGGCATCTGTAGGGTCTTTCTGCAGAGACATCTCTTTGGATTTAACAGCAGGAGCAGGGCTGGAGGAGCATGAAGAGTTGGGCAACTGGGACAGGAATGGAGGTGTGAGGAGCCGGGAGTAGCCTATGGGAGTTTGTGCCTTGCAGAAAGCAGGAGGGAAGGTAATGAAGCAGTCTGCTGCTACAGAGATGAAGAAGGAAAAAAGGCCATCAGGAAGGGAATCACCACAGGATGCAAAGAAACAGCACAGACTGACCAGCAGGAAGGTGTGAATCCCTATTGGAATGACAGCAAACAACAAATATACCCACAGAATCCACCAACTTTTACAACAGATGCAGAAACACAGG
Organism: Thinocorus orbignyianus; assembly: GCA_013400375.1. NCBI lineage: Eukaryota > Metazoa > Chordata > Aves > Ciconiiformes > Thinocoridae > Thinocorus > Thinocorus orbignyianus. The sequence goes on from VXBW01001858.1 coordinate 228,882, forward strand.
GCAGAAGGGACTGTGGTGACCATCTCATCTGCTCTGTGTAACACCTGCCAAAGAATCTTCCTGAGTTTATCCCTGGCTGAATTAAGGAGAAACATTAAAGCTCTTTTCTAGAAAATCTGAAAGATTTCCAGTTTTCAAAAATCTACCAGAACTTCTTGTCATTGTCCTCAGTTATAGTTTTGCCTCAGTTCTAATCTCCAAGTTTGCCTTGCATCATTTCCCCCCATTGGCTCTTTTAATATTTGTAACTGCTAAATCAAGGATAACTATTTGTTATGGCATTGCTATCTCCAGTGTAAGGTTTGTATATGCCATGACCAAATCACCCATGACCTTCTCTTTCATCCAACGACTAGGCTGCGTCCTGGCAGCTTTACTCCAGGGCATCTTTTCCAGTGCTACAGTCATCCTCTGCCTCTCCTCAGCACCCTCCCGACTCCTCCCCACCCATGCAGTGATCCCAGCTGCAGTTGTCTTGGTGCTAAAGGCTGGAATAATGCAACCTCCCTTTTCCTGTTTAATATTTCCTGTTTTGCAGCCCAGGATCTTGTTACCCTTGACACTGTATTTCACCCTGGCAGATACATCCATGGCCTCCAAGTCCTCTCCAGATTCCTGGCTTGCTTGGGTAGAAATACCCTTTCGGTAGGAGGTCTCCTGCTTTCTTCCACAACTGTGAGTCATACATTTCTGCATTAAAATGTATTGTGTTTGCATGAGCCCTGGCAATTTGTATTGTTCTGCACCAAAGACATATCCTCTTCATTATCTAATAGTTCCCTCTTTATGCCATCTTCAGACTTCAATAGGAGTAATTTCATACATCTTTCTGAGTTGGATTTGAAGGAGCTGGGCCAAAAGCACCACCTGCCAAACGATGAGTCTTCACTTCCAGTATCACTTCCTGACACCTACTAATTAGTCAGTTTTTAACCCATTTAACAAGATCTGTGCTTATTTTGTATCATCCTATGGCATGAACTAACATGGTCTGAAGGAGTCCAAGTGAATTACATCAGCCCTGTTACCTGTTTGCTCTGTCAAGCAAACTTGTAAACTCATTGCTAGAAGAGGTCGTTATTCTAACCAGATCCATTTTCTGCATACCCAGGCTCACCAATATGAATTATGCCATCCCATTTAATTCATTCTTACTAATGGAAAAGCTCAGGAACAGAAGCTCCACCAGCTCTCCCAGTATCTTGCTGCTGTGCCACACATCGTTCTTTATATACTCATTGTAACACTGGCACAACGCCACCCTGCTTCTAGGCCTGTGAAACCCTTTTTCCAAAATGTATTGGAGCCCCTCAGGGTCTTTGTCTGCCAGGTCTTTTTAGCGCTTTGTGGGGTGGGTTGTCGGTTTATTGGTTTTTTGTTGTTGTTGTATTCAATCTAAAGTGCTGCCTTCAGGTTTCTTACTCTTCTGTTAACTTTTGAAAAAACCTCCATAGTCCCTATTGGGAAGAAAATATGTGTCGTCACCGTCCAAAGTCTACAACAGTCATATTTGTTGGCTACATGTGTTCTCTGTCATTACTGGATAATTATTTCACAACTATTTCCACGTAGAAATGAACAAGAATTGTTTTACGATACCCTTTGTTTTGACTCCGCTTGAATAAAGCTGTCTCACTGCCCTTAAATGTGCTGTCCACAAATGTATTCCTGTCCTTTTGCTCCCCCTACCAATTTTCTACAGTTGTAATCAATTAAATGATCAGTGAAATTAATTATCACTACCAAATTCTCTCTTCCCCCCTTGTATCTACATACATACACACATTCATACAGAAAGCAGAGTGTCTACATATTTAATTTTTGCGACTACTTTATTTTCCCTCCAAATTACCGTTCTTTCTCAACTGTGGTGTTTCAGCACCAATAAAAATATTCATTTTCCCAACTATTCCATTTTTTCTGTTTGTGTTTCTCCTCCAGCTGATTTAGCTCAAAGCAGAATTTCTTTCAGCTTTGGAAATGGGCCCTTCTAACACTACAGGTTTGTGCATTAGCAGTTTGGACTTTATTCTGTTTGCCCATAACAGGTCACATTGAGTCACGCTCATCTGACTCTTAACTAATCAATAATTCATTTTTAGTTCTGTAGTTTGTAGTCTTCATCTGGTGCAGAATACCAATAGGGGATGAGTTTCCACCAAAGGAAGGTGCTTTGGAAGGTCCACCCTGGCCCCTCCTGCCCAACTCTGCCTTAGTTCTGCCTGCAGATGTGTGCCAGCTGTTGTGGGATCATCTCCTGTGCTAGTTGAGGTGTTACTAGTACCAGTCAGAGTAAAATATGCACAAGTCAGAAGTCTCCCGGGATGCAACTCACTGTTTTGCTCTTAATCCTGCACTGCTCTGGAGCTGGACATGCTTTGATGCCTTTTCAAGTAGGAGCAGCCAGCAGTAAACTGCCTGGGATCATTTTTTCCCGTTTTCCAACAGGTGACCATCCCCAAGGTGTCTGTAATGACAGAGCAAAGGTCATCTTCTGCAAGACAGGACAGATATGCTATGCCGGCCAGCTCCAGCCATGGGGTCGGATGGCTCTGGCGAACTGTTGTCCAGCAGCAGCATCCATGTGGCCCACATCCTGATTCTTGCCTTGTTTCTGCTACTTGGACATGTCTGGTGAGGAGATTGCTTCTGCACTGGGGGCCTGAATCAGTGGTGACCCCATCAGAGAACTTCTTTCTCCCAGGTGACCAGATACACACAGGTGGAATGGCCGGAGGGAAATGCCAGTGTGATCCTTCCAGTCTTCCTCTTGCCAAGATGAGCCAGAGACCTGGGGGAGCAGGTAGCCAACCTGATAGCTGCTCTCTGAAGCACACGTGCAAGTTGTTGGAGAAAAATGCAGCTGGTTCAGGCAACCTCAGCAGCTTCTTAACGAGCCTTGGCTCATGCTAGTGAGCCAAACACTCAACCAGATGAAATCGGCGCTGGCAGATGCAGCTCCTCCATTCCCACTGCTAAGTCCAGAGCAAAATGAAAGGCAAGCACTTTTGACCGAAACCTGGCACGAGCCCCCAGCCAGCGGCCTCAGCTCTGTGTGCCGTAGGATGCTGTCCAGCAGCGAGGCCAGTCTGCACATGGTCTGCACCTGGGTCAAGGATGCATGTTATTAAAAGCGGCAACTCCCTTGGCAAACACTTTGCTCTCTGAGGTGGTAGCCCTTGGGCTTCTCAATGTCTCTGGTGTGTTAGAGATGCTCTCTTACGTCGTGAACTGATGGGTTGTCATCTTCCCATGGAATCTTTCAGATATGATCCCTTGCGTGAAGTGCTACAGACCTTCTACCAGCACCTCCTCTAGCAGCCTCTGCATCATCCCTTCACCACGTGCTCTCTGCCCAGCCCAGCCTTGTATGCCCAGACCTCGCCTCAGTCCTGGGCAGGACTGGAACATGGGTTCACGCATAGCAGAGGTGTTCACCAGTGAAAGAACTGAAGTACAGAATAAGCAAGGTATTTCTGTTTCAGAAGTCACCTCTTCCCTCCAAAGGCTGCAAAGCCACCTTCCTTTTGAACAGAGAAGGCCAGCTGAATCACAGCCTGCTTCAGCAGAGCTTTGCAGCTGGAGCCGTTTGTCATTTCAGGGCTCCTCTGGCTGAGCACTCCAAAACTGGCAAGGATCAGACCAAAGTCCCCAAGTGCAATGCAGTGAAATGGGCCAGTGTGTAAGAGGGGGAGTGAGCAGAAGTGCCAAGGATGGGACTGACGGCCTTCAGAGCAGGGCTAGCTCGCCAGGCACGGCGCTGCATTAAACCCACTTATTCTTGCATTGAGTTCGCTGCCTGGCTTCGTTTGCTTAATTGTTTGTTTTCACAGATAGCACTGGGTTGTGCAATCATTTTCTTTGAAAACGGGATTCAGCTCACGTTATTTCACCTAAATGGGCTGATGTTGAGTGAAGCAAAAGCTGTTTTGCTGACGGCCCTGGTCGCCAGCCAGTGACATGTACTCAGGATGTTGTCTCAGAGAATGATTGTCTTGTCCCGATGTCAGGCGTGTCCTGGGGCCCCAGCACAGCACTGCGCATGGCAGCTGGGAGACATGTAAGCCAACCCTCCAGAAACTAATAGCATGCAGCTCCAGCTGTGGCATAGAGGTATTTTGAATGGGCAGGAGGGGCTTTTTTGCCATCCAAGCTTCAGGGTTGTGAGCACTAAATGTTAAAGTGGCTTAAGCATTTAGTCCTGGGTAGAGAGGGGGTTTTGGGGGGTTTGAAAGTTTTAAGGGGCAAATGAGAAAGAAAGATGGAAAGAAATGGCATGCTGTTATTTCCAAAGGGTGAGGGAGGCTGTGTCCCAACTCAGTCTACTTCTCTTGTATTGGCAAACTGGTTGGCTCTGGAAACGGACTATCCGGATATAAATGCATTGCTGTTAAGAATTGGTTTATGTCTCACTTTCATGGAAAATAAGCTGCTAAGTACTTCATAGCAAGCTTTTTTGGAGCAAGGTTTGTCTGTGTATTTTCCTTTACTAGGAAGGCAGCTTGCTGAGTGATGCTGCCTCGTACTGTAATGGTAAGAAAGCCCTGCCCTGCACAGGTTTGGACCACTGCCCCAATGGCCCTGTGCTGCCTTTCAACATAAGGCAGATGGATAAGATGTGAGTGGATAAGATGCTAGTCCACCCACAACGTAATTCTCATGAAAGCTCCAGGAAGGGGTAAAGCTGCTCTGTCTTTTTTGCTACCAGGATAGAGACAGCATATTAGATTTGCTGGAGATTTGCAAACACGCATCCCTTCCTCTGTTCATCGTTCTTTGGAAGAGTTAATATTGCCCCTTGGGGAGAAAAATAATATATATGGGAATACAGACAATATTGAAAAGCAACTTCTCGATCAAACTATAGATGTCAGAAGCTAAGCTCTTTGACCTAAAGCTTAGTTCCAGAAAAAGCACTTCATTTTGGATGAGCAGAAAATAAGCTGGAAATGATGAAACTGATCATATGTTTGAACTTTAATTTTGTTGATGGATAGCAGTTGTATGAGTAGCTGCCCCTACAATTTTTGGTTTAAATCATCTGGGCCTTTAATATTGACCTTTCTGTGAATTGGTGACATCAGAAAACCTATTACCCAATTCAGACTTTGCCAATCTTCTTCAAAAGTAGTTTTATTTATGAATATCATATTTGTAAGAACGGGGATATTTCTGGCATCTCAGGCATCTTAAGCCTTGGCCATGTTTTGTCCTGCTGGTGTAAATGAAGTTTTCCCAGAACTGACACTAGTGAAGTGTTGTCTCAAGCTGAAGTTGTTTGGACCAAAGTTCCTTCCTTCAAGATTTGCCCTAAGAACTCGGTTTCGAAATGCTGAGAGGAAAAAGGAATTTTGGAAATTACAATTAGCAAGGAGGAGGCTGATGAGCTTGGCTAAGGATGAGCAAGGCTCTCTCTCAAACTCTCTTCTCGAGAAATGCGGAGAAGTACTCCCCCAGGAGACGGAGAGCTGGAGAATTTAGGAACCTCCGAACAGCCTGTTTGCCCTTGTTTTGATATTTTATTAGTTGGAGTATTGCCCAGCCTTTTTTTTGCGTGTGAAGGTGTGGCTCTGGGCAGACAGCCACCAAAGTGTGTGGGCATCTGTAGAGTCCAGAGACAGATGGAATTTAGGAAAACTCCCCTGCTTTGAGCAACCCAATGTGCTCCCATGAAATTGCTCACTGAACTGTGTTCAATATGCTCTACTTAACGTCCTGACGAAACTGAAATACTATCTTGTGTAAACTCCGATTCAAGAGAGTTATCAAATTTCCATTTATCCAAAACAATTTGTTGCAGTCTGTTATTTAAAAAAAAAAAATTAAAAAAATTGCATGTTTTTGGAGTGTAGACCCAGACATTAGTATACCTCTGAGATGGAAGATTTACAATTGTATGTATGGTTTGTGGTTTACACATCAGATAATAATCTAGTTTCAGTATGGAAATATTTAACTGGCATCCAGTTGTAGATTTGATTGGAACATCCTTTGGTTGGGGTTTATAGCCTGCATGGTTGAGTGGGCAGGAATTCCCAAAGGGACCGCGCCTCCAATCGTTCATGGAGGTGAGACTGGGATGATCACGAGTCCCTTGTGGGAAAGGGGGTGGGAGGAAGAAATAGTACAAGGACGTCTAGAGCCACCTGTGGGGAAGTGGTGTTTGGGGATGAGGAGGTTCCCTACCTCAGACCCTAATTGCTGGGGAAGAGGCAGAGGTGTAACTTTGGTGTATACACATTTCATGCCCCCATGGCAGGCCTGTAGCTGCTCCCCAGCTTTTCACCCTGAGCAAATTATGACTCTCAGATCTCCTCCTTTCATTGCAAAGGGGCAGTGGAGTCTTATCAAGAAGATCTGAGAGGAGTTTGGGTCAGTGCTTCTTGGCACCATGCCTGTGTAGCAGTAATCCCCCACTTCCTGAAGGGAGGCAGGAAGGGTTTCTCCTGCCTTGGAAGGAGAAGGAGGCATCAAGGTTTCTGCTGCAGCTTCTTTCTTCTAGGGGAGCCCTGGTGAGTGAGTGGCCAGAGAAAAGACATGATTTGTGACAAAGTGTCTCCATTACCCTGTCACTGCGACCCCGAGGGTTTAATGTGACTATCAAGGAGCTTTTTCTTAAGACACCACTGGTTGGGATTTGCTACCTTCCTCTTCGGCACTGACAACTTCTGGTGGTCCTGTGGGGTACCGGTGCAAACCACAGCCTGCCACTGCCAGGGCTTGGCAAGAGCTTTGTGCTCTTCTCTCTTTCTGTGGCACATATACGTTCATGGTGTGTGGCCTCTGCTGCAGCTCTGAAGTGTGGTGTGAGGTGCTGGGAGGGACGTTGTGGCCCATGGCAAGTAGAATAGCCTCTTTGTGGGTTCTTCTGGGCTGAAGTCCTATTTGCTTATCTTTGCAGAGGACTGCACATGCTGACTGTCCAGTTTGTGTGTCCCTCTGTTACCATACTCATTTGATGTGTCATTGATGTGATTCTGATCAGATTATTGTATAGGTTCATTTACTGTTCAAGTCAAAATTGCTAATGGCCACTTGATTTGCAGGGGAGGGATAGGCATGCTTGAATCTAGTTTTATTTTTGTTTGGTAGTTACCAGAACGTTGAAATCTGAGGCCAAGTCATACCTCCTTCAGCAAGCAACATGTGTCCAGCACCTGGGACAAACATCAAGTGATCAACCTCAAACAACAGAACAGCTTTCCTGAAACTAGCCTTTGGTTCTTAGACCCAAAGCCATGAAAAACACCCACTCCCTGTGCTGGGAGTGTAAAATACGAGCTCCAGGACAAATGATAATAAATGAGCCCAAATGAATTCTCCCCTCCAGGAAATGATTTAATACGTAAGGCTGCCCCATCAGATGCTTCTCCGAGGACTGTGATGTAAGTGTAAGGTGAAGTACTATCGCAGTAACCACATGTGTATATTCCTACCAGGTCTATTAGCTGGGGACATACAAGTCAGGGTCAAGATGTCCGTACCCTTAGGCTGACATTACATGTACTTACAGCAGGAAAAAAAAAAGCTGTCTGAGTCTCTTGATCTCTCTGTAGATATTAAAACAATCCTGGGGACCTGTCCTGTTCCTTCCACTCACTTGTCACTCACTGCCTCTGCTGCCGGCTGCGAAAGAATCCTATGAAGATGCAGTGAGAGACAGGAAAATATGGATGGAGAGAAGGAAAGAAACAACTCTTCATAACCTGCAGTACAGTTGTTGACTACGGAAGAAGCACCCAGGGTACAAAATCATCTCAGGAGGACGGAGTGACTGATGGTACTGTGTGTCCGTGAGCATTTTCCTCACTTCTAGGAGCTGCAGATCTTTGGTCTAACTCCGGAGTGACAGAGGCAAGTGAAACTGCCAGTGGGTGGTGCATGGGCATCTCTAATGCTTGCAAACACAAGCCCCAGAGCTGCCCGTGCCCGCTGCATGTATTCTATTTATACCACAGCAGAGGGAGCGTTGGCAAAGCATCTCAGAGGAGCAACCTTTTGTTATACCTACAGCTGCTCCTTTCCCTGTTAGTGCGACCGACACAAAAATAATCCCAGTAATAAGGATTGTGTGGTTAATTGATTGGGTGCCTTGCCACCGCGCTGCAGCCGACTCGGCCATCGCCTGCTTATTGCATCTCGCCTTGCCGGGATGACTTACAGGGAAGGAAGCACCTGAAATACCTCAGGATGTTTAGGATCCGTTCACCTGGCTGCTTCTCTAAACAACTCACTCCATTCTGGTCTTTTTTCCACGTCTGCTGGAAGGACGGATCAAGATGTTGATTTTTCTCGTGCTGTTCTCCAGGCTCAGCGCTGAGGGACTATATTTGAAATCAGAGAGTGAGTTGTGTTTAAAGAAATAGCTCTGGCACTAAAATGTTTAAAATTACTATTTGTTTCCCTGACTTCTCTCCTAATTTAGATTATCCAAATCCAGATTCCCCCCAGACTTGCCCACGAGATGGAATTCTAAGAAAATATTGTTTTGTTTCATTTGTTTTTTAATGTCCACATTTCTCACATTTCCTGTTCCAGTTTCAAAGTGGGCCAGAGCTCCTCCGCTAACGTTGCTCCGGGTGTTATTTTGGGGATCTGAGAGAGGGGAGAAAAAATAAACGAAGTGTGGGGAATGCATTTCTTCCACTTCCCCCTTGTCAGCCACAGGTTCTTTCAGGCGAGTCGGCAAAGAGTTACTGACAATCCTCTCTTTTCAGGTCAAATAGTGGGATTAGACGAAGGGTATTACCGGCATGGGTCAAGGTATTAAAAAATGGACGCCTAAATTTAGGCTCCTAACTTTGTATTTTGAGACCCTAAATAAGGGCTTGATCTTGTGTCCTTTGAAGTCAATGCCAAAGCTTCTACTGAATTCAATCTGCAAGATGGAAGTCCTGAATTATGGTCAGGTTCTTAAAAGTTCTCAGCTTCTCACAGCTCCAAGTAAGTCATCACTCAGCCTCTTTACAAATCACGCGTCTTCCCTTAAGTGCCTAAACATGGAGCTCGTGCTTTTAGGTATTCCATATTTAAAATCCTGCCTGTTGATGCCGTCTTTCTTTCCATCTCAGGAGCCGTTGACACGGGGGAGATAACAAGGCTCATAAAGAAGCGTGGCCAGGACACGCATCGATTTGCTTTTTCGCTGAGCGGTGCTTAGCATGAACGCTGGGGATTCTATAGCCGTGTCAGTATTTGTTACGGTGTAATGTTGACATGGAAGGCACATGAATGTCCTCGCTGGCGCCAGAATCCAGGCAAGTACATGACCGTTTGCACAAACTCCACATGCACCGCTCTCCTGGTAGCAGGATGTTGGCAGGTGGGAAGATCACAGGATCCAGATGAAACCTAAGACGAGATGAGCAATCCCGTAGTGGTAATTTTAGAAGCTGGGTTCTGTACATTATTTACAGTACATTGTAGCTTTAAGGGGATAAGGCTACCCCTCGCCTTACCTTGTGGATTCAGAGATTTCTGTGGGATTTCTGTGTGGGACTTTCAGCAGCGCAGCAGCCGGAGGGATTTTGTCCATCCAGAGGAGTGTTAAAATTACAGGTTATTTGCAGCAGAGCCACGTTCATTCATAAAATGCTCATCTAGCGGGAGGGGAAAAGGCACCCAGGACCTTCTACCAAACAGAGGAAAAATGGTGCTGAGTGAGCTGTCTGCTTGCTGCAAACCTGAAGTGCAGAGGCCTGGCACGAGGAGGAAACTGCTCACAGGGAACTGGGAGAGAGTCAGAAGCAGTTCCTGCCTCCAGGAGCTTTAATTTGGCTTTTTAGTGAAATATCCCCCCTTTTTTTTTCCAGGGTGGGACTTGAAGTGTCCCTATCTCTTGGAGGACATTTTTAGCAATTGCATTCTGAATACGGGAAACTCCAGTTATTTTGGATGAATATTCACTTCTACAGAAACTCTCTGCAACAATCAGTTAAAAAAAAAAAAAATCAGAGAAAGCAAAGAAAACGGGATTCTTTTGCAATATTTGAACAACACCCACCACTCCTCCGCAGAAACGTGATCCCCGAGGGGAGAGGGATTATATTCTCCTCCAGGCTTTTGTCTCGGCTGGATTTTTCCCCCTGCCCAGGAGGAAGGCGGTGGGCACCAGGAGTGCGAGGTGTGACCCTGCAGCTGGAGCTGTGGAGGGGCCGGGCAGGAGCTGGAGTGGCTCCTTGCTCAGACAGACCTGTCACTCATCCCGCAGCCTTCCTCGGGACCGGTGTGACCTGGGGGGACATCTCCACACAGAGCACAAAATCTTTAAAAAATAAACAAAGGGAAGAACAGGTCTAAGATCTACTGAAAGCAAAGATTTTTCTTCTTCTTCTTCTTCTTCTTTTTTTTTTTTTCTGTCGTTTTGTGTGTTTCCCTCAGCCAGCAGGTGCCTCTATAGAGCCAACGCTCTGCCTGTGTCACTGGGAGTCTGTGGCACAGCACTGGAATACCTGCTTTCCAGTGATAATATGGCCTTTTCTTTCTTTGGTTTCTTTTTGCCCTTCCTCCAGCCCGTGGTGAGCCCCAGGAACCTGCCAGCCTGGACTTCCAGCCTGTCTGCCACCCAAGGTCCTTGGAGGACGGCAGGAGAAGAGCGAGATACATACATATGTTGACACAAGCACATTGTTACCATATACCCCACATGAGGAAATTTTGAGTGTGACAGGGGCGAAGGAGCTCAGCTGGGGGGATGCCCGGGGTAACCTCTGTGAGACCAAGCTGCCTTTTTTTTGCCCTTCAAATACCTTCCCAGAAAGGAGAGGGAGAGCTTTGTCTGGCAAAATCTTCACCCTTTCAGTAGGACACCCTTCAGTGTGGTGCCCTGGGCCACCGCTCAGCTGCTGCGGGCAGCCCCCTCAGCCAAGGGGGGGTTGGCGCTCAATAGGGAGAAATAAAACCTACCCGAGGGTGACACCCCCCGACCCCGCTCTGTGTCTTCAGCACACGGGCGCTAAGAAATCACTGCAGCTGAAAAGCGAAGGCCTTAGAAGGGAGGAGGTGGGGAGGAGAGGGAGGACGACGACGACCGTGATCTCAACGTGTCCCCCGCTGTCCCCCTCCCCCCAAATGGCTCCGCTGGACTTTGGAGCGATTCCCACGGGCAAGGTGAATTTTGACCCGAACGCGCATCCATCGGCGGGGCAGAAAGGGTGGAGGAAGCGCGGCCGGTGG
>VXBW01001858.1:246861-315087 GCA_013400375.1 Thinocorus orbignyianus
CTGGGTGCCCCGCCGCCCGCCGGGACCGCCTAACGGCTCCGCGTTGTGACCCCGTTTTCTGTTATCTTTGCAGTTGTCGAAGGCTGCTCCTGCCCTGGGGGATGGGGAGCGGAAACCCAATGAAGGTAAGCGCTGGGGCGGCTTCCCGGCGGGTGGGGGGCGGCCAGGGGCGACACATACACAACGGGCGCGCACACAAAGAGCTGGGTAGCGGCCCTGCTCGGTGGTGCTGGGGATTCGCCACGCTGCCGTAGGAAGGGATTTGTCATGTTTCCCCGGTGGTGCCCGGCTGCTCCCCGAACAAAGGCCGGAGCAGTGCCCCGACTCTCCCCGAGTGGCTGGGCGGTGGGTCTGCGGGGAGAGANATAAACTTTCATTGAAAAGGGGAAAAAAAAAAAAAAAAGGCATCCCTGGATGATTTTATGGAGCCGTGCCTCCTGACAGTTGTGGGTATCCCCCCAGTCAGGATACTGCTGAGTGCTGTGCAGAGCCAGGCTCAAAAAAGACGCTGTTTTGTTCCAGTTTGAGCTAGAAGTCTTAGCAGATTTGGTGTGACCCAATAATTTCTGCTTAATTTCGTTGCTGATGGTCCAGTATGGGTGGAACTGGTGCCTGGTGAGGGAGCGAGGTGGTGCCTCTGCAGCTGTTGCGATTTTCTGTCGCTCCAGCTGCCCAAAGGCCAGGCTGTGGCAATGTCCCCTGCCTCGTTGGTTTGTGCAAGTAAATGTAGACCAGAAGAGCAGCCAGCCTCCAGGTCAGTCAGAGATGCCTCCTGCAAGCGCCCTGTCTGCTGGAGCCCTGTGCCTTCCAGGAGGCTGGCTTTCTGTCCGCAGTCCTCAGCTCAGAAGCGGGGTGAAAGGGCTGTGGACTTTAGAGCCTTCAGGCTGAGGTGATGATCATCAGCTGCTTTTAAGACCATCCTGACTGTGTTTTTCCCATACCTTCCCGGAGGAGCAGACTACTTGCTGCATGGTGGGGTCTGGCAAAGTTCTTGCAGGGTCCCCACGGGTGGTGACCTCCAGCGTTATTCCAGCGGGAGGTCAGCAGAGGGCTCTAGCAGTGTGGGCCTGGGTTGGCCGTTTTTGTGTGCGTGTGTGTCGCACTCTATTTCGATTTCCTTAACTTTATTGGTGCGATAGGCTGCATGTGTGTTGCCAGAGGTCAGTGGCTGGCTGTGTTTGGGATAGGTGTCCATTTTTCATGGGCAAAATTTCTGATTTTTCTGGTGGGCTGCCACCTGTTGAGCTCGACCCTTGCTCCTGCTGGAGTCAACAGAAGCAGGTTCAGTGACTCCAGAGGGATCAAGATGGAGCCTGCTGTGAGGCTTATTTTTGTAACTGATTCTCTGCTGTTGGTAGAGGTAGCGTCCTCGTCTTTGCCATTTGTTGTGTACAGCTTCCTTCCCAGGGAGGAGAAGAGCTGAACAGAATTAGTTCATTGTCACAAGAAGGCTGATGGGATCGTGGGAGAAGTTGGTCTGGCAATGTGAGCAGTGAGACTTCGCTGCTATTACCTTAGTGCTATTTCTGGTTCTGTGCTACCGATACATCTGTGAGCTAGAAATCAGGACTCTTGGCATTGCCTTCCTGGCTCTACTTCTGTCCTACCCTATGACCTTGGAGGTCCTCTCTCGGTGACTCAGTTTCTCCTCTGTGAAGTGGAGACGATAGTGTGCCCCTGTTGCACAAGGACAGTTCCTTCCACTGAAGCTCTTAGGGTCTTTGGTGCTGTGGTAGAAGGTGATTTTGTGTCTTTGGCCATTTTATGCTTGCTCTGAGATGTCGAGCTGTGACAGGTTTTTATTTGGGATGGACTTCTCTGGTTGGAGACTGTAATTTTAGCTTCAGCCCCTACCCTTTTGTGCTCAAGAGAGCCTTCCACATGTTTTGTGGCACGGGAAGTTGTAGAGGAGTCAGACAAACACTCTTTGTTTGTTCCACGAGAAAAGATTTTCTGGTATAAATAAAGGAAACCACCAGCACTTGTGGCTGCACTTTTATTTTTAAAAGAACAGTGTGTCTGTATTGCTGCTAAGCCATTGATGGGGAGGGAGGCAAAATGATCATAGACTTGCTCCTTTTCTATTCTAGCATGTTCCCACTCGACTGCTCCAAATTTGGACTTAATCCTGCCTGCTGTGGCTATGTCTGCCCTGAAGAGTTAATGTGTGCCCTGGCTGGGTTTTAACCTTACTTCCCCCTCCATTCACAAAGAAGAACCTCTGACTCAAATCTGGAGGTGTTTTGCAGGGTAGGGGTGTGGGTTAAATGAGGGATTAACTTTTAACGTGGGCTGAAGCCCAAATTGCAGGAAGGGAGCAGGCCAAGTGGTGTCAGTCCTTCAGTGACCTTCCTGTGTTTCCCCATGAAAGGCAGATCTTCTTCCGTCCCTGACACAACCAATGGAAAAGAAGCACAGACCGAATCAGCCCAGCAAAATGTGGAATATGACTCCCAGAACATAGGAGTGAGTGTTAGGTAGGGATAGCAGGGGCAGGGCTTTGCTGTGAGGATGACTTACCTCAGTCATGTGCTCCGCTTGGGGTGCTAACTGTATGAGTGAACTATGGAGCGTGGCACAGCCCCTGGGTGAGTGCTCTCTGTCCGGCAAAATCAAGGCAACCTGTCTTCCGTGGCAGGATGTTCTGCCTGGCAGCTAGAGAAAGATTTCCCTTGTCGTTTTCAGAGGCTGATTCAGACTTTGGAAAATGGTCATATGTTAAAATAAAGGCAAAAATTCCTGGGCTCTTTATGGGGAGGGGGGTTGGAATTTAGTCCTGTCAGATCTACCAGATCTCAAGTGTAGTATCAGGGCTCAGCTGTGAAAGTAAAGGCTCTGCAAAAGTTGTTGAATGTGCTGCTCTGTGGTCGGTCTGTAGTCCAGGTTCTCTGGTGTAATCCAGCTGCTTGCGCAGTGCAAACATTTAGAAAGCGTGGCAGATGTGAATCAGTTTCACTTCAGTTTTCTACTTTGTTTCGGTTTCTGCCTCCTTATGTCCCAGACTACTGTGGTGAGCAGCATTTGATCTGCACAGGTAACTGCTACTTCCCCTCCCTCTTTTATTCCCTCCCTCCCCGCTTTCCTCCCTCCCCTCGACATAGGTCTGTAAGCATTTTTAGCCAGAACTGTGCCTTTACTGCCAGGCTTCCCAGGTCATTTGCTGGCACAGTGTGAATGATCAACAGTGCAGTTCAGTGGCTGTCATTGCGCCTGCAGAGTTTCCCACATATTAAATTGTTTGACTTGTTCAAACATAGGTGATGACTACAGTCACTCCGAAGGGGAATGGGAAGAAGGAGGTAGCCACAGAAAAGATAGGGGAACAGGCAGGAGGCATACTGTATTTAAGAGGGGAGGGAAGAGGAAGGGAAGGGATAAGGAACAGAAACACACTGTCTTCTAGAGGAGGAATACCAACAAGGAGTCCATGCCTGCTAGGCTGCATTTCCCCTTCACAAGCCACTTTCTCTTTTAATAGCTGCTCACCCTCTCTGACACTTCAAACTCCCTGGATGGAAGCTCCTCCCCTCTTGTACCCGCTCTCAGCACTGTGGCACTGTCAGCTCTGCATGACCTAGAATTAACTTTCAACAATTAACTGCGGGCTGTGAGCTCCAAGCCCTGCAGCTTTGCATTTTTGTGGCAAAGTAACCTTTATGCCAGTTTGTCACAGGTTCAGGGCACTTTAGAAATGCTTACTGGAGACCATTTTTTTCCATGATGCAAGCAGTTTGCACTTATCACTCAGAGTTATCAACCTTGGTGCTGTAGGACTCTGCATACTGTACAGGTGGATCATTATAGTGAATAACAGCGTGCGGCAGGTACTGTCTCTTTGTGTGTCCTCTTATCCTCTGCTCTATTTGAGACATCCTCCTTTGCCTGCCTCCTGGTAGAACTAGGAGGCCTGGAGGACTCCAGATATTCAGTGTTTTCAGAACTGTACTAGCATCTGGGTTTTGTGCGTGTGCAGTTATCTATCCTATCTCTCATCTCTTTAAATCTCTCCAACCCTTGACCAAGCAGCAAAATGGAGCTTTGGCAAGAGACTGAGAAACATTGAGAAACGCTTGTGAAATCAATGCAGATCACAAGCAGTTAGTGTTTGCTCCATTCGGAGGGAAGGCAGGGGATAATGGCAGATCCACCCTGTTCCCCCTCCCACACTGCCTCATTGTGGTTTGGTAGCCAAGTATGTGTTCTAGTTAATCCTGGGGGTGCTGTGGGCTTGCTTTGTGTCTGTCAGTTGGTGGCTTGATTCCTTGGGCTGGAAAGGTGGTCAGTGTGGAGACATGGAGGCTGTGACTAGTAGCAGGTGCTGTTGTCGTTCTGAAGTGGCTTGTTGAGGTGGATGTTCTGCATGGGCTAAAGAGGTGGCTGACGGGAAGAGTGAAGATACATGGTTCAGAACCCTCTGCTTGTTCTCAGAAGTGCCTCTGTGCCAAGGTCTGTAGAAGAGATGCTTCTAGCTTATCCCCTTGCCTTCTAAAGCCCACTTGAGCCTCTACTGGATGTTGTGAAAGGGGTAAAAGAAAAACTGGTGAAGGACCTTAATCGAGAGTGCAGTATCATCTACGGCTGAGCTAATATGCTTAGTGGCAGCATATCCGAGAGTATGGGGGATAGCAGGGAAGGAGTTTGGGGAGCAGGCAGCTGGGGGACACAGCATGGTGAGTCTCTCTTACCTCTGCCCATAAGCAGTGGTAGGAAGAGATTGTCTCTTTCTCTTTCCCACTTGATCTTGTGTAAGTGTGGTAGGGCAGAGACAAAGGACTTAGGTCTGCAAGACTGCTAGTGAGGAGCACAGGGTGTTGCAACTGTCTGTCTCATTTTAAGGGGCAAAGCACTAGATGTTCTTGGGCTAAGTTTGCATTAACTTATTCCCTCCGTTCCTCCTTTTAGTTATCAAATTCCTGGAAGTCTACGAACGCAGCTTCTGCAGGACAATTGAGACCCTGGTGGACATTTTCCAGGAGTACCCTGATGAGGTGGAGTACATATTCAAGCCATCCTGTGTGCCTCTGATGAGATGTGCGGGTTGCTGCGGCGATGAGGGCCTAGAATGTGTCCCCGTGGATGTGTACAACGTCACGATGGAGGTGAGGGCCCAGCCTGCAAGCTGACATGTTTGGGTGGAGGAAGTAAGTCAGCTGTCACGGCCACCCCAAGTCCCAGCTCCCAGCTTATTGAGAGGAAGGGCAGCCTGCTCCAGGAAACTGGAGACTTTTAGATCAGGAGGACTCACCTCTTTCCTGACCCTTGTGCCCAGCCTTGCACCATGCAGAGTGAAAAGATGAGTTGCCCATCTCTGTTAAAGGCTGAGAATCTGATTTTTGGCTCTAATCTTGCTAGTGCCCAAACGCAGTAATTGGGAGCATGCCAAGGAGCATTTCTGCAAAGGAGCATGTGATTCTTGGAGAATGCAAAGGAGCGTTTCTGATGCCTTTATCTGAGGCCTCAAAGAAGATACTCCTTGAGCCCTTGCTCCACCTTAGCTCTGCATTTGGTTCACACAGCTGTTGCTCTGGAGGCAGCTGTGTAGTGCAAAAGGGGAAAGCCTGTCAGTACTCCCTCCTGGAGGGCATGTGAGGTCAGCCTTTACCAACAGAGCAGGGGGATTTGGGTCATTAGCTACATTGGCACAGCAGGGGTGGAAAGGAGCTCTAAGAAGCACACTGCTTCAGTGTCAAGTGGAAAAGCCTTTCTGCCTCTGGGCATCCTCCTTCTTTGTTGGGAAGCTGCTGAATTCATTCCTTGGAAGAGGCAGAGATGGCTGTGATAGCAAATTCTGGGCACATGGGGAAGATGCAAACTCTGCTTTAGAGGGCTATGTCACCGCCTTTGTTTGCCAGCCTGGATCCAAGCTTGTGTCCACAATGGTGCTGGTGCCCATTACTCTTAATATGTAGCTCCCTCACCTGCTTTTGTTCCTCAGACTCTTGAATGGCCATTGTAAATTGCTGTCATTTTTCTATATGGGTGAGAGACATGCAGGACTAAGTGATTAACCAGAAAACTCTGCTTGTCATTTGAGCTGTAGTTGAGCTCTGGGAGAAAAATCTATCTGTGCCCTTCTATGCTTCCCCATACTGCTTTTGCACTTGCAGGCTCCAGCCTGGGCCAGAGCATACTAACATGATGTAGCTAAGGATGGTTTTCTTCCTACCATTCCTTGCTGAATTACAGTTTTTGGCTGGTATGCCCACGTAAGCTGTAGAGGGCTAGAGGTACCTGAGCAGATCTCTGGTACAAATGCTAGAGCTAATGGTCCAGCCAGGTTCTGGGTTGAGAGAGTGTAACAATACGTGCATAGCTTCTAGTTTAACTTCCATGGAGGCACTCAGGTTTGGGGGCTGGGCAACGTCTGGCTCTGCAGTCTGTTTTAAGCATAGATCACCAGTTTTATTTTGTGTGTCAAGTCACTGAGAAAGTGAGATGTCAGCTGGGGAGGAATGGTGGCTTAGGAAAAAGGAGTGGGATATGGAATTTTGTTTTGGGCCTTTGCGTAAGACTGAAGCATGCTTCTATGTGAGAGCAGTCTGGATGCCCCGTTACTGTCTCTAGCATCAACCAGGGAGAGCTCAGTGAGAACCTTGCTCTGGTGTTACGCCCTCTCTCATGCCTGTCTCCAAGGCGGTCCACCAGTGCTGGCACTTTGCATGCGTGAGCAAACAGAGCTTTGGCACGAGCTTGGTGCTGCTGCTTGCTTGTGATCAAAGGCCTTCCCTGACTGGGAGAATGGGGCCTCAAAGCCAGCTCAAACTCTGCCATGCTCTTCCAGGAGCACCTTTGCCACGCAGCGGGCTGATTTGGAGCTGTGTGTATAAATAGTGAATGGGCAGTGACCCTCTCTGTTTCTTTCATTCCAGATCATGAGAATTAAACCCCATCAGAGTCAGCACATAGCGCACATGAGCTTCTTACAGCACAGTAAATGTGACTGCAGGTGAGAATGGAGCAGAATTGGTTCCTCTTGCAATAAACCTCCTCTGAGCCTTTCCTTTTTTCTGGGTTGGGACTGTTGTCAAGAGGCTTCTGCAGTCTCCTCAGCTGGTTTGCGATGGGGTGGCTGAGCCTGTGAAAAGAAGTCCTTTGCTGGTGTGGCTCCTCCATCCCTAGATATCACAGGTGGACAATGCTAGCCTGCAATTTGGGGTCTTCTGGCACTGGCTGCCAGTGAGGTGCAACAGAAGAGCAAACACTTTGAGAAGGACCACTTAACCTGTGCCATGGGCATCATGCAGTGCCAGCTGTACATGTTCTTCCCTGGACTTGATGGGAACTTGGGATAATACTGGTAAGCTCCCTTCTAATGAGGCCTTTTTTCTCTCTTCCCCCACAGACCAAAGAAAGATGTCAAAAACAAACAAGAAAAGTAAGTGACAAGCCTTTCCTCCTTTCTCTTTTGGTGGTTGGTTGGTGTTTCCTCTCCCCACTGCCCCTTGCCCTTTTCTTTGGTTGGAGATACTCACTTTGAGAAGGTGTTTGTGGAAATGGCATATGGTAGTGCATGGGGCGACACTCTGAATCCGTTCCAGGTGGGCACAGAAACCCAGATCTGATGGTCCTTCGTTCATACCCCAGACCTGGAGCTTGCATGACCCACGGCCATGGCAGTCATTCCTAATGCTTTATCCCGAGTCAGGGAAGTCCCGTCGTGTGTGTCCTACCAGAATGGATTCAAGGTGCAGCCCCCGTTCTCCCTTCCCTCTTCCTGGGGTGTTTCTGGTTACTGCAAATCGCTGCCTTTCTTTATTATTAATTTTTTTCTTGCTGCTTGAGTGAGTACTTGCTGGCTTCTTTCAAAGCAGCCTGGGTAGACACTGCTGGCTACAGGGAGAGGTGGCAGTAGAGGCCTGGTGGAGGCAGGACTGATGCCATGCGGGATGTGATGCTGGTTTTGGTTGGGTGGGTGGATGTCCTAGCCGGCTCTTGGTGGAGGCTTTCATGAGAGATTTTTTTTTTTTCAATCTGATGGATTTGCTCCGGTAACCTGAAGGATATTAAGGCACAACCTTCCCTTTCCTTCCTCCCCAAAGTAAAAAGGCTGTGGAAAGTAGAGAATTAAGCTTTCGTCCTGCAGTAATTGCAGGGACATTACAAAACCTGGAACAACATCGAAAAAAAAGAGTGGCCTCTCTGGGCGAGAGGGTCAGCTGGACTGCACATGGCTGGGATGACTCTGCCATTTAGAGGTGCGGAGTTGGAGAGGAATGGGGTGAATACCGGGAGATGAGGCTGAAACAGAGAGAGAGAGCAAGCGAGAGAGTGAGAGAACTTCTTTCACCCCTCTCTTGGTGATTGTATATTTCTAGCTGCCTTCCAGCCTCTTCTCCTTCCCCTGGAAATCTGCTCCTGGCTGCACTGGGCTGCGTGCAGCCAACTCCTCTCTGTGCAGGGTTGTGTCGGGGATGGTTGGTCTGCGTGGCTCTGTGGTCTGAAGGTGTGCAAGAGCTGGGTCTGCGTGAACTCCAGTGAGGATGGGGTGTGGGTGAAGCAGCCAGCTCGGACTGCGTTGCATTCCCTTTTCTCTTCTAACAGCACCTTGCCTGCTTTTTGCTGGTTCTGCACTCCCTGGGGAAGGCAGGGAAGGGATGGGAGAGACTGGTGTGCTTTGATTCATGCTGGATTGAAAGTCCTGTTATATTGGTGCCCCTCTCCTCCCTTCAGGTCGATTTTCCTCCCCTCACCGCCTCCCTGTGACTCCTGGCATGTAGGGCGGAGGCTGGGAGCGAGCTGGTGCTCTGACACTCATTCCAGTGAGACGACTTGAACAGGGCCTAAGAAACACCTATGGTGCTTTCCCTTCTGTCCCCAATGTCCCCTCGACAGCTTCCTCCCGAGGTGGGCTGTGCCAGGGAAGGAGGGAGACTTTGCTGAACTGCCACAGTGCTGGAGCTCACTTGCCTGACAAGCCCTGGTGCTTTGCCTAGGGCCTTCTCCTTGCATGTCTCTCCCTTGGTCCTGTGCTAATGTGGCTCAAGGAGCATCAAAGGCTTCAGCCTCCCTCCCTCCCTGTGCTCTCACTGGCCTGTGGGGATCCATGGTTAGTGTCCAGGCCTGCGAGTCCTATTCCTTGCCTGTCCCAGCTCCTGGCCAAGAGTCAGGAGCAACTGGTGAATTTTTTAGAAGACAGTCAGTGCCTTGGCATGATCCATGTAGAAGGAAGGTGAAGGGAGGGAGTAAAAAGAGGGAAGATCCAAAAGCTGCCTGCTGGTTATCTCCTGGGTGTCATAACTACATCAGGCCTCCCTCCTTTCCCTTTGGTACTCAAGAGGGAGGCTGTCCAAGGGGATGTTCACAAACATCCAGTGAGGTCTCCCGGAGTCCAGTGAACCACAGGCTGGGGATTTCAGTTTTCAGTGAGGGGTAGTAAGTGCAGCTTTTGGGCTAGATAGCCTTCTCCCATGCAGCACTGCTGCACAGACCAGGTCTCGCCCCTTGTCTGTGGGGTGCTGAGGCCAGGCCCCCTCTGCTCCCATCCCAAGGCAGGATTATCACCGGCTGTCCTGCATCAGAGCTGTTGGAGCTTGGCTTCCCAGTCCTAGGCCCCATGCCGGGTGGTGCTTCAGGTCAGAGCAGTTTCCTTTTCCCTGGGGAGAGTCCCTTTGCTCAAGTTGCCTCTTGCCAGTCAGCGTGCGCCTGCGCTTGTCGCCTGGAACGGTTGTCTGCACTCACTGCGGTTGTGTGATGCTTTCACGAAGCTTTCTGTTCATTCCCCTTCACCCCCTGTCCCTCTCCTACCGCCCCTCTGAGGCTCCAGCAGATCTGCCTCTGCTGGCAGCAGCCCTGCTGGAGGTGGTCTCTGCAGAATCCCCCGGCGTTGGCTTGGCTGTGGGCAGGCTGGTTGCGTTGCTGGCAGGAGCGCAGGAGGGCCGGAGAACGTGTGTGCGAGGTGGAGATCTGTGCTTCGGCCCTGGGACTTGCCCTCCAGTCCTGCCTCATGTGCTTCCCCCCTCCCAGCAAGGCACATGGCTGTATTTTTTTTTTCCTCTTCTTCCTTGCGTTTTCTTCCGTTTTCTCTCTATCTCTCCCTTTCTTTCCTTCTCTCTCTCTCTCTCTCTCTCTGTTTTTTTTTTTTGTTTTTCTTCCAGAAAATCAAAGCGAGGAAAGGGGAAGGGTCAAAAGAGAAAGCGCAAGAAAGGCCGGTACAAACCACCCAGCTTGTACGTTTGTGTCCTCTGCTTGTAGACTTTCTTCCCTCCCTCTCCCCAAACCAATCCGCCTGCTTGCTGCTCACTCAAATCTCACCCTCCCCTCCCAGTCACTGGTGGGCTGCAGATCCTGCAGGGGCAGCACTGGTGGTGGCACCGCTCTGGCACTAAGGGTATCTCAGGGAAGGTGGCTTTAGCTTGCTTGGCTCTCTAATCATCAGTGGTGACCATTTTCCAAAGGCATAAGGGTGCGGGTGGGTGGGCGAGCGCCCTGCACCTCCTTTCCACGCCTTCTGGTTNACTTGGGGCGGGTGGGTGTGTGCTCTCTCTTCTTCCCCTCTCTTTCTCTGCTGGATTTGGTGGCTTCTCTCTCTCTGTCTCTGTCTCTTTCGCTCTGCCTCTCTCACGGTGGTTCACAGAATTCTGCATTGTAAATTCACGGCCCCTCCGTAGGAGACTCCTAGGGG
This sequence comes from Thinocorus orbignyianus, assembly GCA_013400375.1. NCBI lineage: Eukaryota > Metazoa > Chordata > Aves > Ciconiiformes > Thinocoridae > Thinocorus > Thinocorus orbignyianus. Next base: position 257,483 of record VXBW01001858.1, read on the forward strand.
GCAAAGTTGGGATGGGACTTACAGAAAGGGAGGGCAGTGCCAGCTGCAGGGGTAAGCACGTGATGCTGGAGCCCAGCTGCTTTCCAGGGGAGGTGAGACCCCCTGTGTATTTAACTCCTTTAGCCGCTGGCCTCTTTCTACTCGAATAGCCCACTTCAGAGAACTCCTTTCATTGATACGTCAATAGCTGGTTGGGACCTCTCACCTTCCCATCCTTGCTTTCCCCTTCTTCCTGCCTCTGGCCTGTGCCGATGGAACCAATGCAGCATTTGTGAATACTGTGCAGAGAGCCTGTTTTCTTTCTCTTTTACGCTAATGCAAGGGGGTGCTGTCCTGGCGCTGCCGGGGTGCTGCTGGAAAATCCATCAGCCTGCGGCGCTCCAGTGGGCAGCATGGGGGCTGTGGGAGGGGGCAAGGGGATTGCTTTGATGTTTAGGGTGTTGCATGTGTATTTTCTTTCTGCTGAAGCGCTGTAGCTTAGACATCTTTCCTTTTGCCTTTTTGCAGTCACTGTGAGCCTTGCTCAGAGAGGAGAAAGCACTTGTTTGTACAAGATCCCCAGACCTGTAAATGTTCCTGCAAATTCACAGACTCACGTTGCAAGTCGAGGCAGCTTGAGTTAAACGAGCGCACTTGCAGGTTTGTGTCCTGAAGGATGAAAGAGAAACACACAAAGAGGGAGAAAGAGAAAGAGGGGGGAACTTGCTTCCTGCTGACTTCTGGCACCAGTGCTATGTGGTTACTTCTTTTCTCTGTCCTACGTGGGCCAGAGGGCAGAGGGGCTAACTGAGAGGAGGACAGAGTTTCCCTGTGTCAAAGGGCGGCTGTGCGTTGCAGATGCGCTGTCAGGACTTGGACGGGGACGGCTCCCAGAGACAGGGAGACATTTGTATCTCCGGTACCCTTCCCCATAAAACAAGATAACGGAGTTCATGTTGCTGAGGTAGCTAGGGGGAGGGTCTGTAACCCTCTGTACGTTATCTGTATGCAACTGTCAGCGTACTGTTGGACAAAGACAAATCCTTAGCTGACGAGGATTTGACCACCCCTGTCTTCCAAGCCCTTTTTATGTGGCTTGTGGACACTGCTGTGTGCAGAGTGGGGAGAGCCAGGCCAGCAGCGTCCCTCAAGGCAGTCCCCACGTTCTCCTTTGCCTCTTTGCTCTTAAAAGCCGGGGAGAGCACCCTGTCCTCTTGCACTGTGCTCACAGTTTCCTGTCCAGGTCTTGGTCAGAGCTGTGCTTTGAGGGGCTGCACTTGCGGCTGTGACGTGGGATACAGTCTTGTCTCTAGGTGAAGGCAGGCAGAGGTTTGTATTTCAGGTGTGAGGTGGGAGGTGCAAAGACACTGTGCGGTTACTGTTTGTTCAGAGATCCGTGCTGTGCATGTGTCATCTGAGTGCTCTCTGTCACGCACCATCTGTGGCACAGATACGCAGAAACTGATTCTGAGTTCTCACCTGAGCACTTTGGTGAACTCATGTGGGGTCTCTTGACTCGCTGCATGCACATCCCTGGTGTGGGATCATCCGGCCTATCCAGAGAGAGACACAGAAACGGGTCTGATGAGCTAATGAGCCTTTGATTGTGACTCTGAACTCGGGCCCCTTTAACAAAGAGGTAGGAAGTTCCTCCGGTCAAGAGAGTGTTGCAGTGGCAGTGGCTGGATGGGGGCAAATAAGATCCAGGGTCCTCTGTGGTTACATCCTGAAAGAGGGGACATCCATTTGCCTCCATTTCCCTGCCTGAAATTGGCTAGGTGACTAAGGCTGCTACAACAAGTAGCAAGTGCTTCCTTTAGGTGTGAAAATGTTTTGTGCCCAAACTGGAGAGGCGTTGGCAGTGCCAGTGCAGTAGAAACTGCTCTGTATACGGAGGAATTTTCTGGAGTGCTGTAATTTCAGTGGGAAAGTAGTTGATGGAGGGTCTAGAACAGAGCAGCTTCTGGAGTCAAACTTCTCCCAATGAGCGTGACCCTTGGAGTGTGAGACTAGGCCTAGTTTTGACCTTTTGTCTCTGCTCCTGTTCCCACACCCCAGAATAATGGGAAATTATCCTACAGAATTTGAAGGGTAAGAAATAATCACAAATACAAAGCAGAAACAAACAGTGCCTCAAAGAAGTTGTGGTGACAGAAGGAGCTTACTAGTTTCTCTTGCTAGTTCCTCTTTGTGGTGGGATAATTGGCACTAAGGAACGTTTTCCAGAGCTGGTGTGTTGGCCAGAAAGATAGGAAGGGGTCATAAGAGTGGGTAGCTTACCTGTTTCCAGATAAAAAGCTGGTTAAGTTGAAGTCCCTCATGCTCTTTCTTGTAGAATTAGAATTGGGCCCTACGGGGGAGGGTAAATTCTCATTTCTCCTGCTGCTCCTTCAGGCTGCTGCTGCTGTTCTCTGGTGCTAACCCCTGCTCACGGCAGCTAGTGGAATGAGAGACACTTTCTTTTCACCTTCTTGCCTGCATGAGGCCTTGTTGCCTGCCCTGCTTCCAACCCAAAGAAGAGGCTAGGTGGAGAGCTGAGGGAGTGTGTCTCTGCATGCGTTGCTTAGCCTTGTTTTTCTGTGTCTGTTTGTGTGTATCTATGTGTGCATGGTGTGAGAGGGCGCAAACAAGGCACTCAGCTCATCTGAGAGGAAGCCTCTGATTCTGCTCCTAAATTTACCCCGTACCAGTATCCTCCCCACCCCGCCCTGTCTAGGTGAGCCTGGGGGAATAGTATTCATTGACCCATTCACGGGTCGGGATTCTCAGCTGTTTTGCCCCATTTGCACAGCACTTCACCCCACCAGTGACGTCATGCCATGTCTTAACACCATGTGCTCTTAAACACATTAGCCACCTCCCTTCCTTCCCTTCCCTGTCCTTCTTGTACCCGCATCACAAACATTAACCCCTCTCCTGTTTTTTTCCTTCCCTCTCCTCTCTGACAGATGTGAAAAACCGAGACGGTGAGCAGCGGAAAAGAAGGGGGAACAGCCCTGTTTCTGGAGCCTGATTTCTCGCCTGGACAGAAAAAAAACAAAACAAAACAAAACACTAATCCAAATGAACCCTAAAAATGAAGGATCGGTAGAGCACAGCACTTTCAGNCTTCACTGGATAATACTCGACTGCTGTGGACACAAGCGGGCTACTTGGGGCATAAGAAACAAGCTAAGACTGGACTTGAGTAGAAGCGCTGGGTGTAAACTTCTTAACTCTAACTGACTTGTGCGGCCTCCGCTGTTTCTCTGTAGAGTGTGCTGTACCACAAACCACCTTCTCCTTGCCCGGGACAGGGAGGAGAGGTGATGGAGAGGATGGGCAGGGAGTTCCAAAGAGCGGCATCCTAGGGTGCGATGGGTCAAAGGCCAAGGAAATGGCCGTCTGCGTGATCAAGGATTCCTCCCCTCTCTTCCCCCAACCTTCGCCCTTACTCGGCTCATAACCTGCCTGCCTTGCTGGGACATGGGATGTCAGTGTACATTTTGCGTTGACTTTATTCGCTATAGAAACTTTGCCAGAGAGACACGCTGGCTTCTCTTANGATTTGTCGCCGGAACAGAAAAAAAACAAAACAAAACAAAACACTAATCCAAATGAACCCTAAAAATGAAGGATCGGTAGAGCACAGCACTTTCAGTACGGACGATGGACTCCGGAAGGAACATTCCCCAAGGCACCCGCCGCACAGAATTCACCTTTGGGTTTTGAACTGTTTTATTTTATTTTTCTTTTCATGCTGCTAAATAACAGAGCCAGGAAGACTATAGGGGTGTATTTGATGGGTTTTCTCATGCATACATATATATGTGTGTATACATGCATATACATATATATANAGAGGTGATGGAGAGGATGGGCAGGGAGTTCCAAAGAGCGGCATCCTAGGGTGCGATGGGTCAAAGGCCAAGGAAATGGCCGTCTGCGTGATCAAGGATTCCTCCCCTCTCTTCCCCCAACCTTCGCCCTTACTCGGCTCATAACCTGCCTGCCTTGCTGGGACATGGGATGTCAGTGTACATTTTGCGTTGACTTTATTCGCTATAGAAACTTTGCCAGAGAGACACGCTGGCTTCTCTTAAGGATGGTGGGCAGCTGATGCGCACTAACTTTCCATTCAAGAAAGTATCACAGGAGTCTAGATTTCCCGCCCTTGGTGGCTGCAAAAGGACACAAGGCCTACAGTGTGCTGAAGCAAGAATGGGGACCGGTGCATAGCCACACAGTTGTTCAGCACTGTCTGCTTTCTTCATGCACAGAGCTGCCACTCAAGAGCATCCAAGATGCTTACGGAACATTTCTGGAAAGGGATATTAATCAAAAGTATATACACAGTAGGGGTGTGTGTGTGTGTATGTGAATGTGTGCTTTTCTGTCTGTGTGTATGTATGTTTGTGATTTTTTCCCTCTTTTTTATATATATATATTTATTTTTATACATATATATATATAAAAAAAAAAATAATATATATGTATGCCAAGATTGAAGGGGGGAAAAAGCAACTTTTGCTGCCTTCAGTTTGCGTGCCCAGTGTGAGTGACCCTTGAGAATGTCAAGATTTTTTTTTTTTTTAATGACGTACTGTAAATACCAGGCCCCTTTTCCACATCTTGGGCTGGGGAATCAAATGTGAAGGCAGCCGGAATCCCTAAGCCATGTCTGAGAATCTTGGCTATGTGTGTATCTCCAATATACCCTGTGGTGTATGTGAAACCCAGCTTACACACACACACCCCTGAAAGCGTGTTTGTACATCTATGTGGATATATATAATCTAGTTCTGTGATTAAAATTATTAATAATAATAATAATAATCAAAAAAGGTACTCGGTCTGTGTCAGAATGCTGCCGAACATCATCTGCAATTTGAATTTTCAACGCCTGATAGTGTACAACAGGGAAAGCTTCCAAAAAGACAAGACAGTCTAAAAACAGACTCACAACAAGCGACTACTAACCACTAGGAACTCCCCATCTGACTGGTGGCTTACAGAAGGAGAGAAAACACACGGGTGGGTGCTTGCATCTGCAATGTATAATACTCATGCTGCATCGTGCGCAAGACAGAGGCTTCCGATGGGGGGGGAGGGAAGAGAAAGTGTTTTATATACTTATTTAATATCCCTTTTTAAATTAGAAATTAAACAGATAATTTAATTAAAGAGTAGGGATTTTTCAGTATTCTTTGTTAATATTTAATTTCAACTATTTATGAGCCGTACCTCTTTTTTTTTTTTTTTTTTTTTTTTTTATTTGTACTGGTTGTGTATAAATTTAACCTTCCTGTTGTCCCGTCCCATCTCTCCCCAATTGTTGGCAGAGTCAGTAGCATGTTATGGGCAGTTATTTAATTAATTTCTCTAACACCTACCCCTACACATTCCTATCAAGACAAGGGTTAGATATACATCTACATACTATATATATATTTGGCTATGTGTTTGTATATATATATATATATGTTTATGTATATGTGTGATTCGGATAAAATAGACGCTACGATTTTTTTATATATGTAAAAAGAAGAAACAGGAAAAATAGAAAATTCTACATCTTGAATCTCTCTCCTTTTTAATTTTAATATTTGTTATCATTTTATTTATTGGTGCTACTGTTTATCTGTAATAATTGCGGGGAAAAAAGATATTAACACTACGTATTGTGTCTAGTGAATTTTTTCAAGATATTCCTTAGTACATATTTATTTTTAAACAAAGAAATTACAGATATATCTTAAAAAAACGACGACGACGAGGAGAAACACACTTTTTTTTGTATTAAAGAATTTAATTCTGACCTTGATTTCCTTTGCCTTCTCCTTCTGCCTTGCATCCTGGTTTTCTTCTGTTGTGTAACAGACCCTCCAGCATTGCCTCTGGAGGCTCCAGGGCACCAGCAAGCTGCCGGTCGGACTCTTGGATTTGCACCCAGAGCCTCCAGAAGCATCTAGGTACCTAAAGCCTGTTGAAGTGAATGGGAGGTAGGCACCAAAATACTTGCATGGAGCTCAGCCCAAGTCACCTGCTCAGTGAGAAGAGGGTGGTCCGATGGTCAGGAAGGAGGGGGCAGGACTCCTGGGTTCCTTCCCAGCCTCTGATGCTAAGGAGCACGGCGTTGGTCCCAGCCCTGCCTTTGTCATGTTAGGAGCCAAACCCGGCATGCTGGGCATTGTACAGGCATGAGCGGATGCAGTCCTGGTGGAGTTTACAATCCAAGATGAAAGTCAGTCTCTGAGCCTGCCTTTCACTAGTACTGGACTGGGTGTTCACAGCTGAAGCAGTGTGTACATCACCCACTGCCAGTGATGGCTCAGCAAGACCTCAGTGTCTTGGCCAACCTTGAACAAAGAACTTCAGCTCTGACCCTGCTCATCGCTTCTTGAGGGATTTGATATTGTTGCATCTTTCGTGATGTTCTTTGGGGTCTTTGGGAGCAAAAGTTCTTCAGAAGCACCATCCTTCATCAGCCATGGAGGTCAGTGTATCACATGTCAGTCGTCTGGCGATGCTGGAAATGAGCGTGCAGGATGTTCCTGGGTGTCTGTGAGGTGATTCACCCAGGTTAATACAGACCACTGAGTTCATGGCTGCCTTGGTCTTGCTCTTGTGAAGGTAACGGATTTGTCTTTTATTTAGAGTGGACTTCAGTAGCTCAACAGGTGGATCTGCTGGGTCTGCAGTCACAGTCTCTGCAGAGGACAGAATGGAGGAAAGAGGATGAGTACTTTAGGAGGCTCTGGTTCATCTTGTTCAGTAACATATTATGGATGTAGTGGTCAGGTGAACGGGGCTGCCTGTGGATGCTGCTGCATGAGGAACCCAGGGAGCTGCTTCCCTTGTGTATTCACCACTGGCTTTTGGGTCATTACGATGGATCTATGAGCTGTTTCACAGACAGCTGTGCAAGGTGACAAAACCAGCAAGTCTATCTTCAGCAGACCGGCATTGCCTCTATGTGACCTCGGAAATGTTTGCAAGTCATCAAATTGAAAAGATTGAAACCAGCAGGTCAGTGTTTTTCCCTTGGGCTGAGCTGCAGAGACCTCTCTGGATGTGAAATCGCAGCATAAGGGAACCCAGGATGGATAAGGCAGTGGGTCCCTACTGTCAGTTGCAACATGTCAACCTTTGCGAGCTGATGGCAAGCTGGGCTGGCTGCTCCTGGAGGAGAAGAGCATGGAACACCCTCCTCTCTCTCTTCCTGCCTCTGAGATCTCGGGAGAAGTAGGACATATGCAGAGCCAGGTGACCTGATAGCCACCTGCTCCATGAGACGGTGCCTTGTGACTGCTGTGTGTGGCTGCGGCAGAGCTGAGGCAGCTGCCTCAAACCACTGCAGCAAAAACCTGCCCAAGCCAGCTCTGAATGAGGTACCTGGTGCCCTGGAAGCAGTCCAGCTCTTCTTTATCCTGCAGGGTGGATATGGCTGGGCTGTGACCTCTCATGAGGACAGTGATGGCAGGTTGTTGCTGGAAGGGAGCTCAGCTTCGCTGAGGAGGCTGCGTGTGGGCGAGGACCCCACTCCTGGAGGGGCTGGGATGTAGGAGCACACCTTCCCCTCACCCTGTCCAGCCTGAGCTCATATCTCACACTTGGCTCACGTGTGTCCCGTCCTGAGGTGAGGCGAGTACACGTGGAGTGAGGCCAGGTTTGCAGGCTGGTAGTTTGATCTTGGCATGCAGCTTTTCAACCTGCACACGAGAACTTTCCCTCAAAGGCTTTTGGTCACATCCTCTTCTTGGTGGCTAGCTAATTAAAAAGCTATCTTCAGGCAGCTGGCTGGTGCTTTCCTCATGCCTTCTATTCTGTGGGATTTAAAGACCTGAGGCACCTCAAGAGGGAGAAAAGGGTGCCTCAGGCAGACATGACAGAAAAAGCTAAAAAGGGTGCTTTTGGTTGGAAACCCCTTCTGTCTTCCCCATTAGGCACCTATTAGCTGTTTAACCCCTTGTTGCTAATGTCTTATGCTGATGATTGGGTCTGTAAATCAGCTGGGCTCTGCTGGAGCTCCACCAAACACCTGCAGTACTTATGTTGGAAATGCCTATAAAGCTGCTGTCCTCCAGCGTGGTCTCATGAAGGACCTTGGAAGCCCAAAGGAAATCCCTCCCACAGGCCACGTCCCCTACCATCCATCCATGGGGAATTTGTTAGTGAGAGATGGGTATTTTTATCCAGAACCACGTGGTGAGCATGCAGGCAGCCTCTTTGTGCTTGGGATGCTTGGAATTGTAGGCTAATCCCAAAGGTCCAGCAGAAGGTCTGTAGTCCGGGTCTGTGCAAGTGCTGTGCTTGCTCCCAGTGCCCCGTTTGGGGCTGGGCCCTTGTGGCCCCAGTGGCACTGTGCCATCCCACAGGCAGCTGCTGGCCCCTGCCATGCCCCACAGCACCCGATACTCCACAGTACAACTGGGCCACTGAGCTGCTGACCATCCTAGAGGAACCAGGTGCTTGTGCCTGGACCTCCAGCCAAGTCCCCCCTATCTTGTAGGAGGTGGTGAGTTGTGGATAAGAACAGGGAGGTGATACCTCCGCACCAGCTGTGAAGGAGGGTGCAAGAGGATTGCGTAGAGCGCCTGACCACAGTTTTGGGGAAGGCTTTTCCTTTGGTCCGGTGAGTCAGGAGGACCCTGGAGGCTTTGCTCTACATATGGGACTAGGGTCAAGTTCCCCCTCAGATGTCAGTGATTTGCTGTCTGCGTGCATCAAGGATGGAGTCCCGAGGTATCTCCCAGAGGTGCAGCTTGCTAGCTCTGTGAGAAGGTTACAGACCTATACAGGCAAACTTGGCAAACGGCTTGTTGGTCATGTGCCACCCATTTACCTGCCCAAGGCCAGCCTCCTGAGGCCAAAAAGGCCTTCCCACAAGGATTTGTTTTGATACACTGCCCCAGCCACTTCTATACATCCAGGCTGAGGGATGTGTTAGGAAGGAACTGCACTTCTGTGCTATATCTGTATGTCGTGATACAGGGCTAATCTTGCTGCTTCGCGGTCTTTATTTTTACCTCACTCTTTCAGATGCCCCAGACACTTTTTTTTTTTGGGGGGGGGGAAGAGGGAAGCCCAATCCCTCCCTAAGACGTGGAATGGCCCAAGCATCTTCTTAGTCATCAGGGCTGCCTGAGGCAACCTGCTGCCATGGGTTCCTAAGTGCCTTTAGGACCCAGGTGCTACCCTCCCAGCGCTGCCCTCCTGCCAAGCCCCCTGCACCCAGCAGGGAAAGGTGGCGTGCTGCAAGTCTAACACCAACACAGCCGGGGTTCAGCTGGGGGGTCACTTCAACAGCTCCTTTGCCAGCTATTCTGGGAGCTGTTGGTGCACTCCGTCCTTGGAGCGTGTTGCGTGGTGGGACCTGGGTTGGAAAAGGCATCTGGCTCTGCTGAGTGCCCTGCCAGGATCACTGATGAGTGGCAATTCCTGCTTAGCGCTCCCTGGGGAGGCCCGTGTAATCCAGGCTGAAATATTCTGGGATGCAGGTCAGCATATCTTGCACCCAACCTGTCTGGTGCCTTGGAGGTGAGAAGCTTTGGCTGTGGATGGCAATACCTCTGAATCTTGGTTGAACGGGTCTGTAGTGAACGAAGGGTGTGTCTCACACAAGCCCTTGGGCCTTTCACCTGCAACCCTGTTCAATGGGAGCATTATCTAAGCAAAAGAGGAGAGAACTAACCCCTTAGCTGCAAGCCCCATGGGGAGTTCTGGAGAGGTGGCACAAGATGAGTACAATGATCAGCTTAAGCAAAAAATCCAGTTCCATCACCTTTTCAGAGACCTTAAGGCCAGAAGTGTGACCTGCCTGAACTGACCAGACCCCTTCTCCTTCATCTTGCCTATAATTCCTACCTGAGCCGTGGTATACACTTTGCAAGGGCATCCAAGCTGCCAGCTCACTGCCTGGCCTTCTCACCCACAGGGAACATGTTGGCACTGGAGGTAACCTGTGCCATGAACTTCTGAAAAAGCAATGTGCAACATCCACTCTCTTTTTTTCCTGCTTGAATTGGCTTATTCCTCTGTCAAGTTCCCTTCTTCGTGTTGGGCAGCTTGCTGGAATGTTCATGCCTTCTTTTTCTTTTGCATTGCAAGGTCCTTATATCTGCGAGAAGCAGCCTAAGGACTCCTGAGCAGATCACGTTTCTTCTAAGGTGTCATTGCTCCTAGGGAGTAAAGAGCCAACTCCTATCTTTTTTGACATATCTCACCACTAGAAGTGTGGCAAATGGGGGAGGTCAACAGCACTGGATCTGATTATTTCCAGTCTCCGTAGGCACCATAAATTATGACTCATAGGCTCATCTTGAGTTATTTGGTGACTAATCTGAGGCTGGTCTTGAGGCTTAGGGCCAATTTCTTGCTAGCAGTATTGGCCTGCCAGAGCTCCGTGTTGTGAATGTGCAGTGTAGAACCATTCAATACATGGCACCCAGGAGAACTGGCTGAGCTGCCAGAGGTGATGCTGGTGAGTCAGGGAGTGGCACTGCCCTCTGCACCAGTACTCCACTGAGGTGGCTGGATTTACAGTGCAAGAGGCTGTGACATCTGTGAGTCACTTTGTGGGACTGAGTGTGATCCACACCCCTGCTGAATTGTGGGGACCAGTCACGGACTCAGAGGCAGACCAGGAGGAACAATTTCTAGGTTTAGGTTATCTTGTCAACCACTTGCAAATGTGCTGCTGTTCTGAACATATCTAGCTTTTACCTCACAGCCTAACATGTTGCTCTGCCTGCACTCTGTCCTGCTCGTTAGCCTCTGTTTTCTCTGCCTTAATTTCAGCCTGTTGCTCTAAGTTTGAAGCTATGTCAGTAGATGTGTCCCCTTCTTCTCTGACACAGACAGTTCAGATGATTACGGAACCTCATCACATCTCCTCTACGGACATTTCTTAGCCACTGACAAAAGTGTTCTTCAAAGCCTCTGGCACCGGCTCATCAGTCTCTGCCCTTGACCATTTCAGTTCCTCATCTCCTGATGCCTTTCCTTCAAAAGATCTCTTCTGCTGAACACACTCAAAGGTGGATCATTCTAGAATCCCAGGAGAGGAAACAGGCAGTTGGCTCTAGACATATCCTCTTGTGTCCCTCTCTGGATGCATCTCTCCATGGTTGCTCTTTCTCAACTTCTTCTGGCAGGTCTGCTTTCCAAGGTGCCCCCTCCAACTGCAAAGCAGCTTTGCCCCAGATACACTAGCTTGTCTTTTCCCAAGTTAAATCTCATTTTGTTTCCTGCTCATTTCTAAACTCTCTAAATCCTTTTGGAGGATTTCTCAGTTTGCACTGGAATTCGCAACCACTTCTGCTGGAGGTGCCAGCTCAGGGAGTTCATGGGGAACCTTCTCCCTGGCGCTGCTGAGTCAGGAGAGCTCTGTGGCTCCCAGTGCTGGTGTGGTGGTGGTGGTGGTGGTGGTGCTGCCCCATAGTGTGGGTGCAGGTGTGGTCCTGCACGTAGCTGTGCTCAATCATCTGGTGAGCTATATTTCTCCTTCACCATCAGATAGGAATTGCCTAGAGCAGACGGAGGAACTGTGGGAGTCAGCGGGTCTTAGTCTGCAGAGCAGAGCGGAGGTGTGGGATGTGAGGGAGCTGGGTTGAGTTCCCAGCTGGGCCACTGATACTCTGCTTTCCCTCCCTGCCTTGATTTCCCCGTGTATAATACAAATCCCATCCTCCTATTTTGGGACCCTCGGCCGATAATCAAGTGCCATTCACTACGTATTATGTTGTTGCCAGTTGGCAGAAGGCTTCCCATGTCGCTGAAATTGTTAGGTATCTCTGTGTTCTTTCCCCCAAAGCAGGTAAGTCATCGTCCCCTCATCACCCGGTTCCAGCTGCAGTCATGTTTCCTTGCTCCTCTCCATCATTTGAGTGAGAACCTCTCAAGGAGGTGCTATCGGTATTTTGGTACCAATAGCACCTCCTTCCATCTGCTCTTTGGGAAGGAGACAGTAGCATATTGGGGCATGGGGGTGGAGGGAAGGGGAAACAGCAAGGAGGGACTTTGCTGGCTGGGAGAAGTAGGGGACAGTGCAAGGCTGATGAAGGTAAGGGATGCCCTGTGAGGTGGGAGGATGAGGAGGTCTGTGTCTCAGGACTGGGGTGGGGCAGGCCTGAGATTATCTGGCAGCTCTGGGCACAGGGAACCCTCCCAGTTGCGAAACCTCCTTCACTCCCATGGACATGTCTCGCTGATGTGCATTGCTTTGAGTGCTGGAAAACTCATGGTTAGGGTTTGCAGGAGTGCCTGAGCTGCCAGCTTCACCAGCACCTGGGGAGCCTTTCCTGAGCAGCACCTCGACCTCTCCAGGCCACGCAGAGTCCTGATGTAGAAAGGGTGGTCATGAGATGCTGCATGGCTGCCTCCACGGCTATCAGCTCCCTGGAGTCTCCCTTCTCTGTTGGGTGACCATGAAGGTGAAGAGGCAGCTGCTAGAGCCTACGGTGGCCAACGCTGAGAATCTTGAGCTGCTTACACCAGCACAAGAGCCATGTGGCAGGCAAGACTACCTGTTTTAAGTCAAAACAAAAAAGTTTTGAATCCTTCATACTCATGAAAAACATAATATCCAACATGATCCACGTATACTCCAAAAACTTGGAAGGACAATTGTTCCTAGATTCCATTAGTTTTCAAACTGCTGTGGGGTTCAGCTGGACAGGTGACTTGCCAGTAATGACTTTTCTGTATAGCCTTAAATCCTGTCAGTGAGTCCCCTTGGGCACGCTTCGGACTCTGGTCTCCAGGCTCTTGCCATATCCCTTTACGTCCAGGTTCCACCTTATTTTTAATCCACTCCCCATCTTCTGGTGCTGTCAATCTCAGACCTTTCCTAAACCTGAAAGAGGACTGTGTATATACATCCTTGTCTTGCTGAGGATATTTTTTACAGTTTCTCATTAGCTTTTCAGTCACGTGAGCCCTGTTTGCCTTTTGGATCGTAATACACACAAAACCCAGGCATTCAATCAGAGGCATCCACAGCAACTGCTAAATGTTTTGTTTTTTTTTTTTTTCCAGGGGAATCTTCAAGACCTGTTGGTGGAGAGGTGAGGTTTTGGCTCTTCTATGTCAGGGTATGTCACCTTGCACCTATCTAGAGGACATTTCAAAGGGCAGTTGCGCTGCTTCACTCTGAAGTATCTTTATATCCCTTTCAGGCTCCTCAGACGTCTGAGCACCATGAGCCAAACCCATTAGCTCCTCATCCTTGGTGTCCTGGGATCATTCAGCAGTGACCAGAGCACCGGCACCCCGTAGCTTGCTCATTGGAGGCTTTGCTAGAGCACAGCGTTTTCACTTTTTCTTTAATCACATCACCAAGTTTTAATGCCCAGCAAGAACTTTGACCCCTATCGAGGGATTAGTTGTTATCCTTAAGAGCTTTTTGTGGCAAGCCTTATGAAAGAACTGCAGCTTTGGAGAATGCGGGCAAATCATGTCCACTGGGTTAATTTTCTTTATTAGCTGACTACCTCGTTTTTCCATTCGCAGCACCCGGATATTTTCTCCTTACTCCAGGACAGGGACCATTCCCACCAGTCCACAGGAAGTTCACTGCCAGCATCCTTGTGACCACCAAGCCACCCTCAGCAAGAAGGGGAAATCTCAGCCTTGGTGAAACTAAGGGAAAAAATTTACGTTCCCTCACTGAACTGTTTCTCACACCTCCCCAGCAAAATTAGGCAGTAGTGGAGGGCTGCCCAACAGATCCTGTAAAGAGGCAAAACGTTTTAAATAGGGGATGCAGAAGCAGCTGGGGTTAAGCAGATGTAGCAAAATCCATTCAGCTGTTAAGCAAGTTGTCGTCATGAAAAGAAATGCAGGCTTCTGCCTCTTTCCTTTTACCTCTATCACAGCCTATTTCAAATATAATCCTGTTTGCTGAGCAAGATTTTAGTAAGGCATAAAAGGGATTTTTGTTCTGTTTATTGACTGTTATTTTCCATGTGTCTGCAAGTTACTCGGATATGGGAAAACCAGGAGCACAGTCTTTTTTGCTCTAAGTAATTAGAAGCAGGATTCACAGGTATATTCTGGCTGCGTTCAGCCTTTCCCGTGACAGAAAGCAGCTGCACACCCAGCATTAGCCAATCTGCTAATAGGCTGTGTCACAAGACACAGCATCACCATGTCTCACAAAGCAACTGCATTGTCCTGCCTAAGCTTATTGTGTGAAATATCACGGGAACACCACCAAATCATGTCCCACAGACCGTTCCAGACTAAACATCCACGGCCCGGCTCCCTGACCCAAATTGGGGTCCTCGAGGGAGGAGAGGAGCGGAGATACTTTGTTTTTACTGGGCTGGGGGCACAGGAGGTTCGTGCGCTTGTTCAGCATCTCCAAGCAGACCTGCCTGTATGCATGGACTTTGATGTTTTCTTGTTTAGACAATAAGTGTGTGGAACATGTTAGTGACAAAAATCGGTCTATGGGTAGCTCTGAACCAGGGCCTTGGCTGTCCCAGCCCAGCTGACTGGGTAGACCAAGCCCAGCACCAGAAAAGCATGGATCCTTTGAATCCAGGGTGCTAGCTACCACTGAATGACTGGTCAGAGGGTGAGGGGGTATAGGTAAAGATGAAAGGTAGAGTAGTGACTGGGAACCTGCTTTGAGGCTACCACAGGAGCAAAGGCAATTTTGGATAGGATCTTTCAGTCAAGATAAACCAAAACTGCAGCCTTCATGGAAGATTTTGTGCCAAACCCTGTGTTTTGGCTTGGTGTAAAAGAAACTGGCTAAAAGCTACTGGGTTGTGAAGTACAGGAAACCCTGTACCTTGGTGCTGTGCCAAGTCTGGGACTCCTAGGTCCTCTTCCCAGCTGTGAGCCTCGTTGGCTAATTAGAGGGGTGTCAATCACTACTCTGGTCTCTGCCTCAGTTTCCTTATCTGTTAGTGGTGATAACAGCACTGTGGTGATAACAGTACCAAGCTACCCTGGGGGATGATCTGTGAGTGAATTAATGGTGGGGAGTTAGAGATGGACTAATTGGTAGCCTCTGTCTGGTGCTCAGAGATTCCACGATAGCAAGCAGCAAGTGGTGAGCCGAAGTTTGGCACGCTGTGCAAAGTATGACTTTTGCTTACATTGCAGCCTGTCTCTGCATCTTTGCTCCTCTCTGTGTGGCTTCAAACAAGTCCTGCCTTGATTAAGACAAGTGCTCATCAGTCACTTAATGTTATTTCCAGGTATGCAGCAGTCTGTGTGGGCAGGATGGAGTAGCTTCCCAGCTGCAACTGTCTGCCCCTGAAGCAATACATAAAGAAATAATGCAGGGGTAACATCCTCTAGCAGACCCCCACGTTGCATGTGCAGACAGAGAAAAGCAAAAAAAGTAGGAGAAAAAAGAGCAAAGTGGGCTGTTGATTGTGGCACGCTAGTGCTGTAGTGTTATAACCGTACTCTGGCGACAGCTAGGAAGGAGAGCTCTGGAGGAGAAAAACCCGGAGAGTGCAAAACATTACATAAAGTCTGCTGGCAGGGTATGATCAAGGACTGGAAAGAAATGTCTGTTGAGAGCTGGATTTGGCCTCCATCTCAATAGTGTGGACTGTGGGTCTGGGGTATAACAGCTGCTTATTAGGTTTCAAATATTTTCAGCCTCTGAACCCTTGTTCCTCTTGCAGGGGAGCTTTAGAGCTCTTCAGAGAAGTCAGATAAATAGATCCCTGCAGAACACCCAGTGAAGTGCCTTACTTGGTCACTTCTTCTAAGTCACTTCACTAAGATGTAGTTGCCAGATCTGTGGTCATCTCTAGAACACAAGCTAAAGATCGCCGCTGGTGGATCATTTCCTGTCTCTGCACCTCAGTTTCCTCCTCTGTGAAACAGGGATGTTAAAACCAACATCCTCCTGAACAGCAGCGTGGTGGTCAGAGGCTGGCAGGGGCCATGGGACAGAAGTGAGGGGCAAGGGCAGAGCTTGGGGGCCATGTGTAGGTCTGAGTGAGACCCCAGAGGACCGAGACCCTTCATGGATAGGGGATGGTGCCTCACCTCAAGGTGTTCTCTGCTGGTAACCCCCTCTCCTGCATGCAGCACGTCCCTGAGGCAGCCAGGCACCCACCTCACCCCCTATCCCCGCAGCTTCTGCCTCCAAAGATGGAGCCTCTTTCCCCTGAGAACGGAGCAATGTGGCAACACTCTCAGACCTTGGCTCGTACCAGCAGTAACCTCCGAGCTGCTGACTGTTGCTCAGCAATAAACACCACTTGTGCTATTAATAAACACTATCTGTCAGCCTTGGTATTTTTAATGCCGGGACACTGTGCCCTGGCATGCGGAGCCACTCGGAGGCTGAAGGCCGGATTCAGAGATTCAGTCCAAAATGGCATAAGGTGCTGCACCGTGCTGCAAGGTGGAAGGTGTCTGCTCTCCCTGGTGTATTCGACAGGACCCAAGTTCCTCTCCCACCAGGGATTTCCTCTCCTACCCGTTGCAATCCCGAGGCACCGAGACTCAGGGACAGGCTCTCTACCCGCTCTCGTTGCCTGGGACAGATCTGCCAGGATCTCTGGACTTGTGTGAGTCAGTGAAAACACTTCAGCTTCTTCCCCGTGATGTGCCGGTACGTTTAGCTGAATCAGCAAGGGAGCACTGCCTACTTAGCCCTGTGTCTTTGGACTCGCAGTCCAGGTATAAGAGGCTTCAAGCACCAGCTTGAGACGTGCTCCCTTGTCCACAGAGGTCCTCGAGAATGTCCTGATGGGATCGATGCCTCTGAGCGGGGCACCTGGATCCTGCCCTCCACCTGTGACACCTCCGCTGATAGCCTGGAAGAGAAACAGGAAGGAAAAGGGAAAGGAAGCATGTATGGGAGCCAGTCGTGTTGTACTGAAGCTCCTGTCTGCTTCCACCTGGCTGGGGTGTGAGCCATCCCTGCAACGAGCTGGTGTGCTCTCTGCCTGCCTCCAGGCAGGGCCAAGGAGGGCTGCTGTGGTGCTGCGAGGGGGAAACCTGCGAGTGGGAGAGAGTCCAGGACAGCCAGGAAAGAGCCGTTTTTGGCACCCTGGAAGTGCCAAACCTGAGGTGGTGGGTGGGTCCTCCCACACTGAGGGGCAGGCAGTGGGGCTGTGGGCGCTGGCAAGCTGGGGTGGAGTGTGGGTGATACTGGGGGGGACACACGCTGGGCTGGCCGGGGCTGCCCCTCAGGGGTGTTTTGCCCTTCGCGGCTGTGAGTGTGGCAAGGGTGGCTGGGGAGAGGAGCTGGGGAGCGGGGGGTAGGAACAACCAAGCAAACAGTGAGCTGGCTGAACAAACAGCTGCCAAAGTGAAACAATCAGGCCCCGTTCTGGTAAAGCTCAGCAAATACTACGTAAAACCTGCTGCTGGCAGTGGTGCTTGTCATCAGGTGTAGCACTATCAGAGGGCAGATACAGAGCAACCTGGGGAGGCAGGGGAGAGGTTGTGCAAGAGAAAGCTCTGGCCAGCATGACTCAACACTCATTAGCAGCGGCACACCTACAAGAAGCCCATTAAAACTGAAAGGAAGAAGCTCAAGCACCTTGTTTTGTCTCTTTGCTGTAATCCATCTCTTTTCCCATGTGCACAGCTCAGTGTCTGCGGCAATGGCAGCAAAGAGAAAAGTGCTGTGGATCATAATCCCCAGTTCTTGGAGCTACACAGTGTTTTTGAAGAATTTGTCCCTGGTTTGAAGTGCTTCCAGCATCATTGGAAGAAAGTCATTATAATGGAGTGCACGAGAGGAAAGGCAGGTGGGAGAAAAAAGTAACAGAAATAATCCGTCAATTACCCTGTCAATTTAACCTCCCCTTTAAATTTCCCCCAAGCCTGGTCCTAGACCCCCAACTCTGTCTCTGCCCCTCTCTCCTACTCCATAACCACTGCCCCCAGCCCCCAGTAGCTCCCTTCAGTCTGATGGGCTTGTCAGTGTGGTGATCCAAACCTCATTTTTCAGCCACTGCCTTGGATTCCCATTTCTTCAGAGCTGTCCTCTACACGCATCTGTGACCTGCAATGAAGGCTGAAGTAACCAAAGGATGGCGCTGCCCCTGTGCTGGTCCAACAGCATCCATAGCCTAGTTATAGATCTGCACCTAAGAGATCCCCTCAGCTTTTTGGGTGGAGCCATGCTCTCTGAACCTGCCAGTTTTCCCTTGCCTGCTGTCTGGTTTCTTGAACATGCTGTTGAAGAAAGCACCAAACTAGAGAGAGATGGGACTTCTATGTGTCTAGGTATAAATACCCTGACATGGGTTGTGCATAAAGCACATCTGCAGTACACCTCCCTGATACTGGTGTCTCTTGGTGGTATATCACTGAGCTTCATTTTTATGCTCCCATTAAAATCACCAAAATGTAGGTTTGCCCTAAAGTGCTTAGTACACAGCTGTAGGACTGGTCTTAGAGTAAAACTTCTTTAAGCCACTTCTCCATTAGTATTTTACAAGGAGATAGCTGAATCCAGTCATCCCTTGGGTATGCCCACATTGCATTCCAGAGGTGGGATTGCAGTTTAGTAAACACACCCTAATGATCTTGGCTTTTAATCTGAATTTTAACCCAGTTTTCCTCCTGTTAGCATGGGTACCAGTTGTGTTGCGTCACTGAGATATCTGGGTTACAGACCCCTCCTAGGCCAAACTTGGCTGGCTGTTCCTGCTCATACTCTCACATTAATCCTCAGCTTCTTTAAAGCTGGCTCTGGGATGTGTCCCTGGGCCATCCTCATGATTTTGGACTTCCGTTTTGGCACCTTCTGTTATTCTCAAACTCCACCACATCCTCCAGTCCAGAGCCGTGATGAGTGCTCCTCTTACGCCCTGCTCCTTGCCATATCTGTATGAGCTCTTACAGCTCTCTTACAGTTTGGAAGAAGAGGTCTCTCTGCAAAGGCAGGGGCTCCTGGAGATGTTCTGCTTTCTGCAGTAGGGACGGATGGTCCCAGTCCTCTATACTGAAGGTGGGCTTTGCTGTTCTAGACAATTATCTGCTGCAAAGGAGGCAGATCATCCTGCCCCATTCTTCCTCCCTGTGCCCCTCTTTCCCACCATCCTGGTGCCCACAGCAAGTCTTCAGGAGGAGTCTTCTCTCTCAGAGACACCATTCTAAGCTGACTTTCTTATATCTGATTTAGATTAGGTTTCTTTCTGCTTTTCTCTTCCCTCCGTTGACACACAGAAGAGTGATATCCCCCCAGGGAAGGGTCCGGACGTGCTCCAAATGATGTCGGCTTTGATTTATTATTGTTTAATATCATGTTGCTTACTGTTGCCATTGCATAGAGTTAGCCGGGTCTGAGAAAGACTGCTCTTCCTTGGACAGGACAGATGGTCTGAAAATTATTTTTCTCCCTTGCCTACCTAAATATCCAAAGCAGGCTGTTCTGTCATCAGAGCTTTGCTCAGGCAAGGTCTTTCCTTGGCAGAAGTGTCAAGGGAGAAGGTGGGGTTAAGGAGGACAGCAAGAGAGGGATGCGTGTGCTCTACCACAGTTGAGGTTTTTCAATTTGTCTCCCTGTCTCCCCTCCACAGAGCCTCCCTCCACTCCTGCCAGTTTCCCAGTGGTCTAATTCAGAGTTGCGTCTAGGATGGGGCCCGTGCCAGACACTGCAGGGAGAGGGGCAGGAAATGCGGCTGTAGGTAATTACGAAACAACCTGCTCAGATGTGTCGTTTTGTCTTAATCCCTGTCAGTCAGGGTTGGCTTGGATCCTGGAGCAAGAGGGCTTAGATCTCTTACATTTTTATTCTGTCTTGTGTAGCTCTGGATGTTCTTTTTCATCCATTGAAACATCTGATACTTTCATGCTTCCTGCAAAGCTCTTGGCCTCCCTGATGACAACGATTTCCATGTGTGCTCCCAGTCAGATCATTTCCAGGCTCCTTTTGGTGAGCGTGTGGATTCGTGGGGATCTGGGCTCCTGTTTTGTGAATGAGCTCAAGGGCTTGCTGGGAAAAGTGCTTGAGCTCTTGTTGCCTCACAAGCTTGACAAAATTCAGTGCCCTGTTCTACGATCAGCAGGACTGTGTGGGTCCTGGACAGTGTAGATGGGTCCTGTTGTGGTTCCTTCCAGAATCACAAACCAAACTGTTGGGCTGTTCAGAGAGAGGAGAGGAAGAATTCACACAGGAGGAGATGAAGGAAAGATGCCCAGAATCGACATGCTCAAGCTAGTTCAGGTTTCGCTCTTAGCAGGGGTGCTACCTGACACACACTTTACTTCTTATACATCCACCAGACCAAGAACACTACATTTGTTGCTGCTACTACTTTTAGTATGCAGCTCTCAAACGCATAGGACTATATCTTCTCAAAATGTTCGCTTATTTTGCTTGGCCTGAATCCTGGAGGACATAACTGTGGGTTTCCGAATATTTAAGGCCAATGTGTTATTTATAAGCCATGTCAGAAACATCCTGAGCATGTGGATTTTTAGTGAGGAGAGTCTGGGTTTGGTATGTCTGCACACCTCAAGTTTGCCATTCTGCAATGCTGTCTGTGATGATTGCATTTGAGGTTAGCAATGTCTGTAGCTGCGTTAGTCTCATGATAATCTCCTAATGTCTTCACAAATCTAGTGGCAAACAGCAATGAGCGAATAAGGTGGCTAGTGAAGGACTGAGGGAGACCTTGTGTGCTTTTGGATCCCTTGCAGTGACCCCATTTAAACTCCTAACAGCCATCACACTCCTCCTCTCTATTCTCCTTTGTCCCTAACAAAGCCCTTGCCCTTTGCTTCTGAGATGGTGACCACTGGCCTCAGAGCAGTACCCCAAACTGCAACCACCTCTCCAGGGAGGAGAAGGAGACAGAGAACTGAGCCTCCTTCTCTCATTACTGCTTCATCCACCCATCCCTCATGGTTTTTAAATGGAGCTCATCTCTGTGCTGGCTGCCCATAGTGTCCCTCCTCAGCAGCCTTTCTTCTGAGATACACGATCCCGGCAGCACAACTGCCCAGCAATTAGCCAGGAGCCAGAGCCGCTCCTGGGGCCCACATTTTCCTTCTCCTGCAGGAGCAATTAGGCTGCTCTGAAGCTGTCTTCGGTAAGCTGATGTTATCTCCGCCATGACGCAGGCGAGCAGCCCTTGTAATAGCCATGCCAGGGTCACTCTCTCCCCACCGCCTGTGTGCCTCTACCTGCGAGATAGGCTGAGCTCCAGGACTCTTCCAGCTATCCTCAGCCAATGGGCAAAGCCTTTCTTTTAGCAGCACCAAAGCTTGAGAAAGCCTCTCTGCCCTGTGTTTGAGACAAGCCCGCAAGATTTTTTTTTNGATGCATCCTACAGCTCCTGGGAAAGCCACACTTTGCTTGGTGCGTTGAGGCTAAGGAGCTGCTCCAACCGGGGACTGGTTCTCCAGGGGAGGGCTTTGGCTTTCTGATCAAACCACAGAAGGTCTGAGATTTTGCTGCCCGCTAATTGAGACAAGATAAAAGTTTGCGTCAGGGATACCTGCTTCTGCTGACACCATCATATTCACCATCAGTGGGCCGGCTCTGCTCTAGTGTTAATTGTGTCTAGGAGTGCTCCCAGCTGCCCCATGCCACTGCCCAGGGAGAGGCAATCTCTACCCTAGAAAGCTTTTACCTAATTAGACAAGGCAGATAGGGAGGGAGACAGAAAGAAGGAAGTGACAAAATGGCTTGCCCAGGGCCACGTGTGAGGTGAGTCGCATCAGCAGGATGTGAAGTCAGGTCTCATGGTCCTCATACCACAGGTACGTGTTTCCTCTGTGTCAGGGCTCCAGCACAGCGTGGTACTGGACCTGTCCCAGGGCCAAGTACTTTCCAGCCCACCCTTCCCTTTGCCCGTGGGCAGCAGGAAGGCTCTTTCCTGTCCTGGCATAGACTGTAGCTCAGCAGGGAAAGCCTGGCCTGGCATCCATGAGAGGATGGAGAGGTGAACACTAGCCAGCCAGCAGCCTCCAAGAGCAGACAGAGGGTTTAGGGCGCTGTCTGCAGTGAGTGGTGACAGCCAAATGAATGAGGGATATGTGGTCCTGGACCTAGGGACAAGCATGTGTCATGGCTGATGTCAGTGGTAAAAATGTGCAGCCACAAGAGTGACATGGTATGCTATTCCCATGTACCTGAAGGTGGGTTCCCTTGCCCAGAGAGACCCCAGCATGAACCACCAACCCCAGGGCCACCTCTCTGAGGCTGTATTGTCTGATGCAGCATCAGTTACTGGAGACAGAATACCACAGGTCAGGCTGCACACAGGGCACTGGTCCCACTGTACTCTGTCCTCTGGGACACGGGGGCACCACAACCACCCCCCTGATACCTGCTTTGCCCTGAGCATGGCTCCAAAGTAAAGTTAAACCAGACACGCTACTTATGCTTCTCTGTATGCAGCAAGACTCACCCTTCCAGGTCAGCGAGACCCCTCAGCCCTGCCCTCATCTCACACTGGCCCAAGACCAGGGACCTTCTTGCTGAGCTGTTTTATTCTGCTACCCGTGATTATTTGGGGTACATCAAGAACTTTAGTTATACATCCCGGCAGAACACTTTATATCTTATGGTGATTGCAAGTTCTTTAGACAGCAAGCCAAGGTCTTGCAAAGGAGGGGAAGGGCAGAGATGAGAGAATATGGCCCTGAACTGTGAGACACTGAGTGGAAGAAAGATCCTTATTTTCCTTATTTCAGCTCTCAGCAGACAGAGTTTCCTGTAGATACCAACAACCACTTGGGAGCTGCTTGCAGCTCTCCAGACCCTTGAAGCATGAATGGGAGAGTAGGTAAGTTAGGAAGAATGCCCTTCCAGTGAGCTGGGAGGACCATGGCTACTGGGCTTTGGGTTCAGCCTGGTCTGCAAGCCATTTCAGTGAACACATACTTATATGTTATTGTCTGCAGGATTACATTAGTGGGACCGGTTTTGCCCCATTCAGCTATTTCTAATGTTGGGCATCACCTGGCATTTTGCTCCTCGGCTTTATTCCTTGAGGAAAGTCAGCTTGGACAAGCAACAAGGTGTTTCACCTTTCTCCCTGATTAGATGAGCCGGTCCCATGCAATTAACCAGCTTAGCTCAGGGCAACAGAAGCCATTATCGCTGGGCTCCTCTGCTCTGCTTGAACTCTGTTATCCACGCTAAAAATTTCAGAGAAAGAAAACATTTGCTTTTCTCCCTGGCGTCTTCCTGGCGCTGGCTGAGTGGCAGGTGCATATCTGAGATACCTATATGTGCATCTATCTGATCACCCTCTCTCCCCACTTCAGGCAGTCTAATTTGCAGTGGGGTGGGAGTCAGTCTCATGAGAGAGCAAGAACACCTGGCCAGGTGGGACTCTCAGTCCTCGTTGGGGAAAACCTCTTTGGTTTGGCAACCTTCCTGCCTCTCAGGAAGAGAGCTCGTCTTAGCTGCCAAGGGTACCATGCAAAACTGCCCACCTGCCCCTTAAGAAACAGTAAGGTTTGAGGAGAAGACTTTCTCTGAATGCTTCTGTGTTTCTCTATCCTTCTGCACTGTGCCTGTGCTGAGCCTGCATCAGAGGAGAGATGTGTGGAGAAGGCATGTAAAGCACGCTACTTTTGCTGTAATCCTGTGACTTTTTATTTGAGCCTGAGCTTGGTGTGTACTACAGGCTTTGGAGGGGTTTTGCATATAGGCATAAATGTTGCAAGGATTATTCTCTTCTGGTTATGAATGTTCATGCTGCAGTCCCACTCACCCTCATCTGGGCAAAAATGTGGAACAATTAAAGGAAAACACACACAAACATAAGCATACATGTATGTACATACATGCATGTACAGTGCACAGACCTGGTCCCTGTATATAGCCCTGAAGGCAACTGATGCTTGAGGGCAGCATGTATTCACTCCTGTCCAAAATTACAGACTGTCTCTTCCTTCAGAGCTGGTCCCTGTTGATTCTCTACATATTTACCCAGATGTCACTAAGCATTGCTCTGTTACTCAGATATGGTTCCTGGTCATAACTCGTTGTGGGTTTTCACATTCAGGTGCTGTTATCATCTGTTCATGTATTAATAAAGACAATTAAAGGCCTGTTTTTTCACATAGACTTCTTTCCAGTGAAGATACCTCTAATCCATCTTGCTGGTTAGAAAGTCCTTAGTGTCCGTTGGCAGAGATGTTGGAGTATATCATAGCAGCTGGAATATGTGCTGCTTAAGAGGGGACAACAGAGTTTGTGCATCGGGGCATGGAGGGCAGAGTCTGAACCCAGGTGGGAAAAAGAAGGGAGGTCTGTGGAGGTAAACTCATCCAGCACATAATCTCCAACAGCACAGACTACTGAACTGTGCCTAGAGACCTCTCTTTCTTTTAGGAGACACAAGTCTCATGCTGTCACCCTGACTGGGAGATCAGAATGAACTGGTTCGGTTCCCAGGTAGGAAGCCACATGGGATTAGGTAGGAACACGAGCTTTTATCCTTATGAAAGACCTCTAACTAGAGTTGAAGATCTCAGCCCCTTTTCTTGAAGGGATTGCTTGGGATTAAAGAGCGAAGTTGTAGAAATTAGAAATAGAATTTACTGCAAAATGGGGAAAGCTCCTCTTTGCAGGGAAAAGAGCTTTATGGTGGGCAGGAGCACCACAAGGCTTCCCATCTTCTGTCATTCACGTGAGAGCACTTCTTCAAAAATTCTTTCCCTAGCTATGATATCTGGTGAGCAAAATAAACCACTTGCATTACCTGTGTATTTCTGCCTGTGGGTGAGGAATGAGGAAAGGAGTCCCACAAGAGAGATGTTAGTCAGACTGCCTCAGGTGCAATTGGGACATCTTCAGATACCACCACGATACATTCATGTAAAGAAGGGAGCAACTCTGAGGTGGTGTTACTCTAGGCTGGGGGTCACAGCAGCTGGTGGTAAGAGTCAGCAAAGCGTCAGAAGTGGAGAAATGTCTGGTCCTATAAAAGGACAAGGATAGAGAAAGGAGGACCTCTTCTTGTGAAGTGGCTTCATTTTTCACTTTTGCGGGTGATATGTCACCCTGGGACAAGCAATGATGGACTCGTTTCTGAAGCTTCTTGTCCCCAAGATGTTTGTGCAGACACAAATATTCCCCCCAATGCTTTTGCAACATAGAGAGGAAAATGACTTCATGGCATTCCTTTTCTGACTGTTTCTCTGCCATGTGCTTTCTAAAGATAGATCTAAAAATCAGAAAGCACCAGGAGAATTATGGGTTTCTACACCCTATTGTGCTTTATAATAATTATAATTATTGTAAATACGGCCCAGACACTGTAATTTTCTGCTCTCCATTGGGTCTTTCTTTTTCATTTTCTTCTTCTTTTTATGACTGTTTTCTAAGAAAGTTTTCATATGTCACCTTATAGATGGGAAATGGCAGAGTCAGCTCTTAAAATAAAAGGAAAGGAGTGGCTTGGGGGTGGGGGTATGGAGAGAGGGATGAAAAGGGAGTGAAGAGAGAGAAATATCATATAGTTTGTGATGAGGGCACCAGTGGGGACAATCAGGAGGCCTGGTGCTGTACCTAATCTAATGCCAACCTGACATGTGATTATAGGCTCCCTCTTTGTACCTAGTTTTGGTTGTGGAGGCCTTATCTCATCTTTTAATTCATTGCATGGCTCAGCAATTATCTGATCTTAGGTTTAGGGGTGCTGAGCACTTCTCATATGCAATGTCTGGTTGGAGCTATTGTAAGAAGATATGGTATGGATATTTGAACAGGTGGAATTTTTGCCACACTGATCAGATATAGTCAGGAAAACCCAGTTTACACTATAGATAGATGTGCACTGTGGTTCCTACGCCCTATGAATGTTCAGAGCAGAGATATGGCTGAGATGTTTTATTCCTGCCCAGGCAACTTGGCCTAATTCCTGTAGACATTAGGACATGGGCCAGAGTGGAGAAAGACTGAGAATCAAGTATATACAGGTTTTGTCCCACCAGAAGATCAGAATGTGGCCATGATACGGACAGACAGGTAAAGTCTTCGTCACCTCAGAGAACAGACACAGCTAATGCCACCTCAATCTTTGAACAGGAATGATTAGGAAAGGAAAGATGCAGTAAACAGCAACAGGGGAAACAAAAGACAAAATATCCAGATACCCTGAAGTCAGGCAAGAGAATTTACATCAAATTCAGACTGAATTTAAAGAAAAAACTAGAAAGAAAATGGAAAAAAATAGAATAAGAATGAATATGCCCTCGTAAAAGATGTGGAGTATATAGTTTGACAGATAGTAAAAAAATAGCAAAAATATCTATGTGGTATAGAGACTAGGAAAGAGGAGGACAGGCAAAGGAGAAGTCACCTGGAATGAGAATCACTATTTTTAAATAAGAACTGAGTTGAAACATCATCACCAGAAACCCAGCAGAGTTTCAGATTGAACTGCAATTAATTTATCCAACTTTTGCCCAAATAGGATTGTTGAGTAGTCTTTCACTGAGAACTTGGGTTTCCTTCTCTCCTTTAGAGTCTTGCTGGGAGACTTCTGAAACAATCCAAAGAACAGAGAGCTGCTCTCTACCACACGACCATGAAAACTTTGGTTTTGTACAATTTTAAAGCAATGGAGGAATCTTTCTGGGTGACTTTTGAAGAGTGTAAAGTTTACAGTGTGGACTAGGGGCTCGAGAGATGTGGGTATTATTCTTTAACAAAAAGAGAAGTATTTTAGAGATTGCAGCTGGCGATGGGATTCAGGATTTTGGCTTCTAGTTCCAGTCACTTGGGGAGGGACTGACTGTCTCCTGGAAGTGAAAAGTGGGTTAGTGGAGTTTAACTCCTGCCTTTCCCACTGTCCTACAGCAACCTACTGAATCACTCTTTTAGTACTGCAACACCAATTAATTGCCTCATAGAGGGTTTCCCTGATGCTTAAGTCACTGTCTGAAAAGTGCTCAGAAATGTGCTTGTGAAAGGTGGTTTGGAGGAACAATGATTATTCCTTCACCTTATGGAGCAAGAACTTCTTACAAAAGGTTTGTGTGCTTGCCTCCGGCCATCCATAAATATGCTGCTATTGCAGGCAATGCAATAGGCTGAGCAAGCCCTGTGCATTAAAAGGAATAGTTGCTGTAGTATTTGGAAATAAGTCCAATCCTCTGCTATCTGCATTTCTTACAAATACCACAGATTCCTTATGCTTGTGCCTCCACCATTCCAAGCTGTTGCTTTGACTTGCTAATAGGTCTCTGTTGGAAAAAAAACGTGTGGTTTTTCTTTTTTTATAGGACTAACACTCAGATGTTACTTTGGGCCCAGCAAGATAGCAAGAACACGGAGTCTACTGGATTCCAGAAGGAAGGTTCTGCAGGGAAAACTACCATAAAGGTATTTGTGAAAAGGAGGTGACCTATTTGGATTTGGGAATGCACTACAAGATAGATGCTTATCTGGAGTCAATTGACAGTTTCATAGAACTAATGCAGTTTTCTAACTACTGAGGATTTGGCCAAGTCTATATAAACAACTCTAATTAAGCCCCTCTTAAGGCAGCAAGAGTTAGTACCAACAGATAAATTTCAGTGAGGTCTTTTCCAGCTGTCTTCCAAACTCTGCTCTTTCTTGTCACTGCAAAAAGCATACGGATCTTTTGAGATCAAGGTTTAGCCAGCTCACTTTCCACCTCTCCCTGTTTTGCTGATGCAACTCCTCCAACCTGAGCTGATTCTCTGATCACAATTTAAAGAAAAAAAAGGCAAACCTGAAGATATTAACAAGCAACTGCATTGGGTGGGACCCAGTGTAGGGAGCTGGGTCCATATGGCTGGGTCCATATGACCCATGGAGAAATATACAGCAATGGAGCGGGATCATCAAGACTTGCACTCTCAAGTTTGAGCTTGGCTGACTTTCCGAGACAGACGCTTTGTCTTGCTCAGCAGTCACCAAGATTTGAGGAAGAGAGAACTGGCAGAAATATCACAGCTAGTACTGAGCAGATGCTAAGCAGGAAGCTGGACGGAAGGATCCCTGTGGGCATGCAGAGGTAAGGATTTAGCCCCTCAGACAGCAAGCATCATTTGTGGGCTCACACCGCCTTCCCCGCAGACCTGCTCGTGGTGTAGGAGCCACCCTCAGTGGCTCAGTGGTTTTGCCAGCAGTGGGTGGAGATGACCGATATGTTACCCACCATACTTCATTGCAGGATTGCCGGAGGGCTGTGAGGCACCTGCTGCTTTTCTCTGGGCCCTGGGTATGGGTTTTGCAAGACTCCACATGGATGCGGGGCTCTAGGGCTGCATATGTTGCTTACAGAACTCAAAAGGGGAGAATGTGAAGATCTCCGGAGTAGGCAGCTGGCAGCTTAATTTCAGCATGGGTAGGTACAAGGCAATACAACATGAAAGATCAATTTAAACTACTTATGTAACACTGTAAGCCCTAAACTAATTATTTCTGATTCAGGAAAACATCAAGGTCTTTTTCAGGCTCCTTGAGCAACAGTGATCACAATAACTAGCTAGCACTAGAAAGGTTGTATTATAATACCTTCCTATGAATCGAAATTATGTCTACATTTGAAATGATGTGCTCAGTTTTTGTCACTTTTCTGAAAGACATATCAGAAATAGAACTATCTAAAGATAGATGATGCAAATTATTAGAAGGCCTAGAAGGATTTCACAAAGAAAAGATTAGGACCATTAATTTAGTGACAGGGATGTGACATGGGAATGAAAAGAACAATGGTAGGGAGAAGGCATAGGAGACTCTGCTATTTATCATTTATTAAAATACCAGAATGAGAAAGAAAAAGCTCATGACTTAAAATACTGCACCTGAAATACTAATAAAGGAACACACTGCATTACGCAATATGGAACCTGTGGAATTCACTGTTTGAAAATACGACAGGGGCGAAGAGCTTGGGAAGACATTACTCTCACATTTTCCATACAGGAGCAATAAAAATATCATCCACCCCTACACCAGCTGGGATAAAAACCTACATGGGATATAAATCTTTATCTTGCACGACAATAATTGCTGCGAGCTAGACAAGGAATCTTGTTGCATAACTGTCCACTATGAGGGCTTTACTACCTCCCATGAAGCATGGCAGAGGGATTGGGGCTGAATGACCTTTAAGGTCCCTTCCAACTCTAACCATTCTGTGATTCTCGGTGGTGCTGGCTGCTGGCAGAGATGGGCTTCTGGGAGGGACACTGCCATTTTCTCTTGCTATCCTTCCCCTCTCCACATACATCCTTTCATCTGGAGCAGGTCCTTTTGCTGTGCTGGGGACCTCTGCCACTGTGGATGGGACAGCCCACCCTCTTCAATGCTCTCAGCAACAAGGGCTGTATATGGAGGTGTGGTGGTGTTCTGGTGAGCTGGCTACAATGAGATGTGCCTCTGGCCCTGGGAGATGTGAAACCTGGTAGCTGTTCACCTGGCTCCTCACAAGAGCAAACTCCACGGGTAGGAGTCAGCAGCAGGGAAGATACAAGTCTGCTGCAGACACCAGCATTCCCTTTGAGACAGAGATTTTTAGGTGAATCACTGCCACTGTCAGAGATCAGAAAGCACGAAGCAGTTCCCTTAGGCAGCCAAAACCCAGATAGTGAATAGTTTTGGAGAGGAGGGCTGAAAGTCTGGATTTTGCCCAAAATTTGGTACAAAGCTGATGCAGAGAACCAAAAGGTCTGGTGTTTGAAGTTGGTGCCCAACCCATAGTAAAGGTGAATAAATTTTGGGGTGGTTGTCTCTGGAAAGGTTGCGTCAAAATGTGAAGCCAGCGGGAAAGAGATGTTGTCTCCTTGCCAAGAGGTGCTTTATTACTAGTCATCTGCAGTACAGTTAGGTGCCAGCCAAGAATGGGACTTTGCTGCTCGAGGCAATGTTCATACAGAGCAGCAGACAGGAATCTAACAGATGTGGCTATTTCAATGTCTAGAAGTGATGAGGAGCCAGAGGAACACCAAGGCTGCAGGTTGTCCTAACACGCTGAAAAATGAGGCCAATGATGTAAGTTCTACTTAGACCTCGTCTGCCTATTTTCAGGGCGAGATCCTCAACTTTTCCATGGGAAGAGAAATTCTGAAAGGTATTTTCAAGCCTAATCAATTATTTTGGAATTTTCTTACAAAATGGATTCTCACAGGGTTTCCAGTTTCAAATTTTGGATTTTGGACTTTGTATTTCATTCACATTCTAGAATTTCAAAGCATCAGTTAGAAAGACTAGTTCATCTCCTTTTCATGTTTGACAATGATTACTGACTGTTTTAGGATCAAGTTTTAGTGCATAATATGGCAAGAGATTTGAAGCCTCCATTCTTTTATTTTTAAACACAATTAAGGACAGCTGTTATATAGTACTAATTAAAAAATCTTATCTTTCTTTACAGATCAAAGTGACTTTTATTTGTTTTGTAATGAAACAATCCGACAGAAAGTCAAACACAAAAAGTGTCAAGCTGCTTCATTACAAAACAAACAGGAGACACTTTGATCGGTGAAAAAAGATAAGGTGTTTTAATTAGTACTAAATAGCAGCTGTCCATCATGATTTAAGAAAGGAAATAAAACTCCAATATTTCAAGTCTTTCATATGGTGATGTGCATGTTGAGGAGCTCTCATAAAGTTATAAAACATTACAATGAAAATCGGGATAAAACTTTGAGATTTATAAATATAGGAAAATGTATTTCTCAACCCAGAACAAAGAAGATGCCCATGCTGACATATTTTGCCAGGGGAAATTTCCATTGACATCAGTATCTGCTATTAAAAACAATGTATTAAACAAAAAGTCCTTTAGGACGAAAAGCCATGTTTAAGACCATTTGAGCCTGTCTGTCTGCAGACACTGGTTTCAGCCGTGACCCCGCTGGGTGGGGTATGAAGGTAAATAACAATATAATACAGAAGCAGATTCACCGACGTGTTGTTGGCGTGTTTGCAGCCGGTGCCAGGCAGATGCAGCTCTCCAAGCACGTATCACCTGCTTAGGTCATTCTGAACTTAGATCTGTATCTTTGACACCTCTCTCTACTGCACCATGAAGCTACACACATTCATGGAGGTGTTGGAAGAAAGGCAGGTGAACTCGGGTCTTGCAGGTAGGAAAGCAGCAAGGGATTCCAGCCTTCTCTGCAAGGAATGAGGCAGCCTCTCCTCTTGGTGTGGTCCTGCTGAGCTTTTCCACATTCCTGGGCCAGGGCAAGTGTTTTGGAACTGGCTGGGTCAAATATTGCCGTGAGCAATGCAAGTCTGCTCTTAGAAAAACAACAGTTATCTATTAGTAAGTATTTCCACTGATTCTCCCTGGCTGTATGTGTTGTGCAAACCTGCTGAAGGGAAACTCCTGTCCCGGGGAGCTAGCAGAGGGAACATAAACCACAAAGGGACCCTATTCTTGCTCACGAGGCCAGGGTGATGGATGACCAGGCAGTGGGCAAGCATGTCAGAGGGTCAATCAATGGTCTGAGCTGTGGAGTTAATTTTGTTCTTCCCTTCCACCTTGCTGTGAATTTCCTACAGGAACTCTGTGGAAAAGGGTCCTCAAAAGAGTGCTCTATGATCTTGGGGTCAAGCAAACATCAGTCTGAGTCCAATTCTTGGACGTCAACTCTGCCCCTTGTTCCTGGATCATTGAGAGCTGCTGGGATATGCTGCTTGCTTTTCACGGCCTCATGTTTATCTCACCTTTGGTCCTGCTCTGTGTTTACAGTTAAGCTGTTCATTCAAGTGCCATATAATTTGTCAGGATTTGCTGAGGGAGCAAAGGTCTTCAAGCAGAAGATGAGAACAGAGGCAAAACAGCCTCTGGCTGCCACACTTGTTCACAGCTTGCTTCAGAGAGGTTGCTCAAGATGGGCTGGCAGCTAATATGTACAAAAAAAGATAGCAGTAGCAGTATGTCGGCAAAATTTGGAGGCCTCTGAGACTCCCCTTTGTTGTCATCTTTTGCTGATTTCTCAGTGCCTTGATGATGATGATGATGATGATAACGCAATCATTGCTGATTTTACTTCAGGTATTTTATCAGGAATGTTTTTTATGGTGCACTAAATTTGGAAATACAGATGCGGTCACTGCTTCTGCTGCCTCACCACAGCCCTTCACATTTAGAGTCTTCCATATTCATGTTATAGCTGTGGTAGATCAAAGACTATAGAGTGTCATGGGGAGAAAATATGCCTTTTACTTGGACCAAATCAGAGAATTAGGAAAAAAGACAAGGTTTCAGTCGCTGAAAGGCAATCTTATATTACTGTTGGATGATCACATCCAACAGTAATATACGACATCAAGATTTAGCATTTTAGATTGTCAGAGAAGAAAACCTTGGCAGACTGGGCCTTTTTGACAGGATCCCTTGATACCTATGCAAGGTAGGCACAGGTCTCCAGCGCTGTAAGAATCTCTTAGTCATTGCTGTGATTAAAATACCATGAAATTATTTGGAATGAAAGAAATTCAAGGCTGTGAGTGAAAGGCAATAACCTGTTGCTTCAGAGGTAAACAGAAGTGGGAGCCACTGGAGGAGGAGGCTAACTTAGGCAAGGACTGAGAAGACCCATCTGCATATTAAAGGACTGCAAAAATACTGCGCGAAGGTAGAAAACAAGCAGGTGATTGTTTATACAATTTGAAAGGAACCCTTGAAATAATATTTACAAAGGGTCAGGAGGGGAAAATCCAGCTATTTGTCAGGAAACCGTACTGAATAAAACTGGAAACGACAACAACACCAGGGGTCAAGACTAGGCATGGGCATTGTGTTTCAGCTACTTCCCTCAGGCTGGCCGTGACGTTAGGGAAAGGTGACCACACAGGTGGGTTGGACCTTGGGGTGAGGCTACTGTGGTGAGAGCAGGTCTGAGGAAGCAAACTTCCATGCAGGTTAAGAGCTAGACTCCTCGGTAGGCAGTCTGATGTAAACACGGAGGATTAGAGCAAAGAGGCTGAGGTGAGGAGATGGCTGGAGGAACTAAAGGAATATACACGCTGAAGGTAGAATCATGCCCTTTGCAATATTTTTTCAGCGTGAAAGTCTGAGGAATCACAGCTGCGGTTGCAGGACTGGCCCTAAGTGAAAGCTGTCCCTGTCCAGAAGGACCACCTCCATTCCACATACACTCAAAGAGTACCTAGCACAGGGACTGTCCACCCCATGTCCCTCCTGGCTGGGTCTGTCGTTTTGGTGATCCAAGGATTCCCTTATTTCCCATAGCCCATATTATATCCTGAAATCACATCCCCTTTCTCTACTAACCACTTCCTCCTCAGGCTCACTGGGGTCAATCACCTCTCCAGGCATTAATCAGCTTTCTTGGCAGCCTTCCTCAGGGAGGGGACCTGGTATCTTTACACAGCTGATGTGCTCTCTGGCCGTGCCAGCCCTGCACAGGCAGCAAGTTGCACCACCTGAGGTTGTCCCTGAACCGCCCCTTCAGTGGCAGGCTGCGTGACATTTCCACAAAGACCGATCTTTTCCTCTTCCCCTTGAGGCACTCCCAAAAATGAAAAGATCCAACACACACAACACAATAGTATGGTGGAGTAAGCACTGTTGGCATTGAGGGGAGGGAGCGGGATTACTCTCACAAGGGTCACTTTGGCCACCTTTTCTGTCTGTTTTTTTATGGGTAGAACCCCTTCCTTTTCTGAGCATGCGCCAAGAAGTGTGCCAGGCCTGGTGAGGCAGCCATCAGCAATGTCTGTAAAGGGATCCATGACATCATGCCATGTAACTCTCAGGTTGGCAGTACACTTACACGCATGTTCAAGCCCTGCACTCAAATCTCAAAGAAACCCTTCAGTCTCATGCTCTGGAAACAGGACAGCACTGGGAATGCCCTACATGTTATGCTTGTCCTCCAAGACACTAAGCTTCCTGTCCCTGTGGAGCCATATCTCTGAAGATGTTCTCATTCTCCATGCTGTGGTCAAGGAGACCACAGTCACCTCTGCTCTGAGTGCAGCCTTGGCTCATGACTTGTGGCCTTGGAGGGTGCACACAAATCACATAGCCACACAAGGATTTTGGCCTGGCCCTATGCTCCAATGTGGAAGACTGCATCTCATTTTGCTCTGTTTCATACATCTAGTGGGGGACCTGCACATGTTCTAGAAGCTGGGTCTCCAAACGGGTACATCAATCCTTGGTGGGAGAGGAGCACAAATTTCCAGGAGTCATGACCTCTTCCAGGGCACAACAGAAAATTTGGGGACAGGACATTTCACACCCTTTTCTTTCTTGACACAAGGTCACCTCTAGACGAGGTTATGGGCTTTTGGCCTGAGTGGAACTTCCCACCTACTGGTTCCCCAGCTTAATTGAGAATTAGTTTTCAGTCACTTCCCCTCAGCAGACACTCTGAGAAGCTCTGGTCCATGAAAACAAAGCACTTGCCTTGGCCTCATGTTAGAGCTGAGCATGCCAAGCAGATAGCCAGTCAGCCGTTTCTTCCCATCACTCCAGTGGGGGATTGCAAGATGCTTTGATCATGTCCTCTGAGTGAGGGCAGCTGGGCTGTAAATCAGGGTCCCTGCTGCTCTGAACAATTTCCTTCACCCGGCACCATAGAGAGAAGAGACCTGTTTTTCCTCTCTATGCAGGGGTGAGGCAGGGTGAAACCTAGACCTGGCAACTGGGCCAGTAGACCTCTCCGTGCCGTTCCTTGTCACTTCTGCAGGAATTTTCCACCTTAAAACCCCATCTTTCTTTTCCTCTTCCAAGCCAATAATATAGGCAAGAGGTCAGCTTATTTCCTGTGTAAAGAACAACCATGTTACACTTGGATGATAAGCTGAAAAAGTGCCAAACTTCTTTTTATAGCTTCTTTATTGCTCCCTATCTATATATATAGAATGAAGAGAGCTATGATTTATGTGGTAACTTTAAGGCTGCTCTGTGAAGTAGTCTGGGAATTATGGAATAGACTGAGATCATTTTAAGGCAAACAGGTAATAAAAAAAATGAACAAGCAATGGGTAGCTACCGAAGCATTCATGATGCCTCTTCCATCTTAAAAGACTTGAAGGCAATGCACGTGAGGGCGGACGTGAGGGCAAGGACAGCAAATTAGGAAGGAAATTCAAAGGAGGCTCAGTGCAGCTTCTGATGGTTACCTGACCTCTAGCCAAAGCTCCACTTCTGCAGTCATTTTTCCAGTGAGCTCACGACCTCTGTTAAACACGCCATGACCCTGGAGGGGTTGTGTTCAGTAACTGAGCTCTGAAACAGGCTTCTACTCCAGGCAAATACCTGTCCGCTTTTAAGATGGAATTCAATATATTTCTGAAATGTAGCGCCTGCGAGAAGTAACGACCAGGCTGGGTGAGCCAGGCAGCCCATACAATCTCACATTCCTCAGCTGGAGACAAGTAGGGGATGTGTACAGTTCTTGTGCAAATCAGGGCTACACTCTATATGTTACGCTGGACTTTTCTCTCCCCCTCTCTGGCTGTCACCCTGTATCACCCTTCTCATTTGAAGTTCCCAGGTCTCTCTTTTCAGTTCCAGAGGGGTTTTGTCCAGCAGACAAAACATTAATTAGAGGTTGTGTTGATACTATCACACTCATTTTGTGTCCTTGCAGACGCCAAGTGGGTGAAACAACCTCCCTGGCTGTGCAGTCCCCAGAGGGCTGCCGATCCCCTCTCCACATTCCACCTGGTGCAGGAAAACACCAGGGCATTAGAAAGACACCCATAACCTTTGTCTTCATTTGTGTGGCCTTGTTTCTACAAAAGCACCATGCTCCATGACTTCTCTAGTTGGGTGGGCAGGTTATACATTTGTATCCAGGCCCAGAGAAGCTCAGGACCTAGCCTAGAAGGGTAGGTCTTCCCTGGGGACTGTGGAGGGACTTTTCATCTCTTACACCATGCTTTGTGGCATCAGCATTAAATCCTGATGGCAGCCCTCAATCAAATGAGGCTAGCTTTTGGACTAGAATAATTTCATTTACCACCAAGTATTTGACAGCCAGCTTCCTGGCTCATTGCTTTGTTCATGGTGCTGCTCCTGCAGTATGTTTATCCGCTGACCCTGGTGAATGGAGGATAAAGTCGCCACAAAACCAACTTATCTCTCTTTGAACCTCACTCCCAAGTTCAGTGACAGACAAGGGAAGGACCAGGTCTAGCGAGCACTTGGTACTGGGCTTTGCTTGACCCTCTGGGTCTCCAAGGGCTGCATGTATTGTGTCAGGATTTTTTGGTTTTGGGACCTTCCTTACTGAAATGTGAGTGAAGGGTGCAATTCTCCGGGTCCTTCCTGTTGCAAACACTGGTTTTTCTGGTCTCTGCTGTCAGATGTAATCCCCACTCAGCATGCTCTGAAGGATGCTTTGAAGAAACTGAGTGTGTTGGAAGCACTGAGGAGCATTTTGCCTCATGGTTCTTGCGTGAAGGCACAGGAGATGTGAATTTCAAAGCCTTTTGGGCAATTTGAAAATCTCAGTCCTGAGATTTAGAGTGAAGTTGCAGTGAAAAGGTAATGCACAGGACGTAAAAGGAAGTCACTGCTTCCTCCTGGGCAGCAGTTTCCCACAGACAAACAGGACATGTCTGCCATGTGGAAAAATGACAACAGTAAACTCTGCCCATGCCCATTGGCCAGCGCTGTGTTTTGAAGAGGCAGGAAAACCCGTCACGCTGGTGCAGCTGCCCGATGAGAGCAGGTGATTAGAGCACAACAGGCAGCCCTGCAAAACCACCAGGCTGATGCCAGAATCCTGCAGTTGCTGGGGAGCACGTCTGAGTAATGTGCAGGGTCCAGAGACTTCCCTTGTGGTGCAGAAAATGAGCAAGCCTTTCCTCTAAGCGCTTCATTCTTCCTGATGCAAATTGCTGTTGTCACCTCCAGGTGCAGGCACATCAATTATAGAACCACACAAATTAATGCCTGACCCTTCCAACAAAGTAGCAGTGGAGGGAACATGCAGAGAACATCCTGAGCCACGAAAGAAACTCAAGGTTACTTAACCAAGCAAAACCCAGGCAGAGTAGGTGGACCCAGCAGCATACATTGGAGATGGCAACTGGGCTGCACCATGCCCCCGAGGCAAGCATGTCCAAAGATGTGTGCAATTCTTAGGGCATCTGCAGGGCTTCCACCAACTCCCTTTGAAGGCTGTGTAACTCTCTTGCTGCTGCTACTCAATGTCACGTCACCACTCGATCTCAAGGGGTTGCTAATGAGCTTCGGGCATGCTCTGTGCCTGAAAAGGCCTAATAGGACATCCCAGCTAAACCATGTGCTGCTTGGGCTGGAGGCAAAGGGGCAGAGAGCTCTGAATCAGAACATGGGATGAAAGTGCAGCTCTGAGCACACCAGTGGACCTGCAAGCTTGCAGCATTGGTGACATGCAGCCACATGAGTACAACATGGCTCAGTGTGAAGGCCAGTCTTTGCTTTCCTCTTCGCTGACACAAAACAAATGTCTGTTACAGAATTTTATGGGCATGTCTCCTGGCCTTGCCTAAAGGAAAATTAGAATTTGTTTTGTTCTGAAAGATGTAGGTAATCAGGAATAAGTGGTGCTCAGGACTCATCTCTGGAGATTTTTATTCTACTTGTAACAGCATCACTTTTGAGAACTTTCCAATAGGACATTAAGCAACAGTGATTCAGGAAGGCTGCAGGACAAGGGCATCAGAGTCTCACTGACTGTGCAGGTAGGACCATTCCCCTTGTGTGTGGATTCATCTACCAAACAAAAACTACATTGATACATCTTTGGAATCTTCAAAAACGGTGTGTGTCCCAAATCCTACTCAGGGGGTTGGTTTTCCCTGGGAAACATTTGGCACCACCTTTCAGGATCTCAGGGTGAAACCATACTAAGATGCCTTCTTGCAGAGCACAGACACAGGAAGTGGAGATTCCCATGGTTGACTAGACACTGCCTGCAAGCAGCAGGTGATCTTCACTGTAGGGATGCAGGATACATGGGTACCTTTCTCAGCGGATCTGCATGCCACTTTGCTGGCTGGTGCCATACATGCTAGGCAGCCTGCTGCTTGCTGAAATGGGGCATTCACATCACCTGGGTCACTGAATCAGGCCTGCTGCAAGTCCTGGCGGACAACAGGATGACCATGAGCCAGCAATGTGCCCCTGTGGCCAAGAAGGCCAATGGCATCCAGGGGTGCATCATTAAGAGTGTGGCCAGCAGATTGAGGAAGTTTATCTTCCTGCTCTACTCTGCCCTGGTGAGGCCCCATCTGGAATTCTGGGCTCCCCAGTTCAGGAAAGACAGTGAACTGCTGGAGAAGGTACAGCAGAGGACCACAGGGATGATTGGTGCCTGGATCATTTCTCTTACAAGGAAAGGCTGAGGAACTTGGGTCTTTTTAGTCTGGAGAAGATAAGGGAAGGCTGAGAGGGGATCTGATTAACACCTATAAATACTTAAAGGGTGGGTGTCAAGAGGAATGGAACAGTCTTTTTTCAGTGGTGCCCAGTGAGAGGACAAGAGGAAATGGGCACAAACTTGTACATAGGAAGTTCCATGTAGATATGAGGAGGAACTTCTTCATTTTGAGGGTGGCAGAGCACTGGAACAGGCTGTCCAGAGTGGAGTCTCCGTCTCTGGAGACATTCAAAACTGGCCTGGACAAGTTCCTATGCAGCCTGCTATAGGAGGACCTGCTTTGGCAGGGGGGGTTAGACTAGACAGAATCACAGAATGGTTAGAGTTGGAAGGGACCTTAAAGATCATCAAGTTCTAGCCCCCCTGCCATGGGTTGCCATGGGCTGGGACACCTCCCACTAGACCAGGTTGTTCAAAGCCTAATCTAGCCTGGCCTTGAACACTCCCAGGGACAGGGCTTCCACAACTTCTCACCACCCTCACAGTAAAGAATTTCTTCCTAGTATCTAATCTAAATCTCCCCTCTTCTAATTTAAAACCTTTACCCCTTGTCCTGTCACTACACTTCCTGACAAAGACTCCCTCTCCGGCTCTCTGTAGGCTCCCTTCAGATACTGGAAGGCTGCTATAAGGTCTCCCTGGAGTCTTCAATGCTCCAGGCTGAACAACCCCAACTCTCTGAGTCTAATCTCCAGAGGTCCCTTCCAACCCCATATCATTCTATGATTCTGTGAAGTGGTAAGTGAGGAGGATAGTGTGTCTTCCTATCCTGATGTGACTCCTCCTAGCAGCCAATAAGACAGAAGGATGGCTCACCACGACAGATGTTTACTCCCCAGGTGTGGCTCCCTGAACGTAGCTGAGGCAGGCAGGTCACGGGGCTGCATATGGTTTCCAGGCAGAGTCCATAGGGCATGGCTGACACACACGCAGGGCTCCTCGTGTGTTCTCAAGCGTGTCGTGGCCATGCCAGTGAAGGTGGGGGGGCATGCTGGTGTGCTCAGCTGCTGATGTCATGTCAGTGATGGGGGGTCAGGGTCCCTCAGTGGTGATCATGAGGTGCTGTGAACATTTTGTTATCCCCTGAATGTAGCAGGTTGCCCTAGCGCCTAGGGATATTCTATATTCTTGACAATGATGTCATAGGACCACGTGTGATCTTGACAAACATACGATCACTCTGGGGCCAGGCTGTGCAAGCATTTAGTGCATAAGGCACTTTATCTTGGGAGATCTGTTATCGCTTGACAAGTGAGACACATTTGAGTTTCTGGTGAACTTTATGTTAACATGAACATTTTATGTTTACATAAAAGAATAAAAAAGACCTATTGGTTCATACACAGCACATAAGAACAGATCAATGACCTCACTGGCTTTGACCTAAATGTTCACCTGGGGCTAGGTGTGGAGACCCAGGTGATCACATAGGTTGGGGTGGAGGGGGATGATGTGTGGGAAAGGATGATACAGAGGCACCAGGGGAGATGTGTTCTGGCTGCTGAGTGTGAGGACCCCTGGTATGCTCAGCCTGAGTGTGCCATGTTCTGGTGGACCATCGTCGAGGAGCCCACACGTGGCCAGGTGTCCTCTTCATGGGCTGCAGCCTCTGTGAACATGCATTTCAGTTCCAAAGCACTGCTCAGCCACAGGCAAAGGTAGGAAGGGAAGGAGTAATAACTGCCAAGAGACCAGGGAACCCGGGGTAACTTAGGAGCAGGCACGTTTTGCTATTGCTGGGTTGGCTTGGCACAGGGAAGAAATTTATAACTGACAGCAGGTTTGCCAGCACAGTTAAACAGAGCAGTGTAACAACAGGAATAAGCATTTCAAATATTTGATTTTGCCTTGTAATTCCTTGCAGGCTGCTCCCAATTAACAAGGGGAATTTTGTCAAGCTGAAAGTGACTTTGATATGGTAGATAAATTCTCAACTCTTGATGTTTAAATATTCTTCCTCCCTGCCTGCCCCAGCAGAAAAAAACAATATATTTTTTTTAAAGTCGTATGGGCAGACATTAGAAAGCTTGAACAAGGGAGAGTGCTTCTTGTCTCTTCTGTAAGTAGCACATTGGGGTTAAGGCATGAAAGATTAACAAGGACAGAAGTTCCTTTTTAAAGCTATAATTATATAAAAGCAATTTATCAATGGTAAAATCAGTCTCAACATGATGCTTCTGGCATTTTATACAAACACTTACTTATGAACAGTGCTGCTGTCCTGATCTCACAATCCATCTTGGTTGCTAAAGATGACTGCAGTCTGATTTGTCCTGTCACTATGGTTATTTTTGCCAGCTAAGTGGCCTGCAGAGCTCCCACCCCAGTAGGGTATTTTGACAGACTGCACCTGTCAGCCTGATTTACAAAGGTGCTTTTGAGCACATTCATGTGTCACAGTTGTTTGCCATAACAGAAGAGTGGATGCAAAAGGGTCTTTCCACTGCTCTGCTCTGCTCTGCTCTCTTCTCTGATATCCAGACTTCCAGTCAAGCTTGTCATTGCTGATTTAATGCATACCTGGGAGGGTGGCATCCCAGCTCATCTTGGCTTGTTTTACCTTATATTGCAACCTTCTGGACAGGTCCTTTTCTTCATGCAGATAGATACGTTTACAGCAACACCTGGGGCCTTTCTCTGTTGGGCTCAGAAGTCCCTAAGCCCTGCCTACAGAAAACCAAGTTGTAGCATCTTCCACAGGTGCAGAGCCTCAATGGGAATTCAGGTATGCTACTACCTGTGCTATAGAAGTTCAGTCCTATTCTCTGTTGTCAGAAAAATCCATACAGACCTTCATAATTTCAGGAAGACACAGAGATAAAGGTTGCTTCTCAAAGCTGACAAGACTTCTCCTCATAGTTGTCAGCTAGGATCTACTTTTAGAGACAAGAGGTATGAGAAGAAGGTGGCAATGCCTTTGCTGGCAGACCTAAAGACAGAGAAAACTGACCTGGGGGTGGCAGAGGCCCAAAGAATCTGTTGGTCCTTGTCTCTGAGAAGAGGAAGGTTTCAGTCTTACCTGTTCCTTCACCCCTACACACCAGAAATCACCAATCAATGGGCTGGTTACTAATCCTCCACCCTGGTGGAACCATTGGTGCTCACTGGTCATGGTAAATGGGGGTTGAGCTGCTACTTCCTTGGCATTTACAGCTGCTGCTGTAAAACAGTAAAAACTTGACTGAAAGCAAACAAGACCCAGCTTCTGTGAGTCCCCCTGGCAGGTGTCCAGCTTGTTGGGGCAAGGGCAGATGTAGAAAAGCAAGGCAAGTATATGTGTTGACAACCCTGCTTGAGAGTTGTGTGAAGGGCAGCATTAGCAGCATATTCTCAAGCAGGCAAAGACGAGTGGAAGACTTGTCATAGTGGATGGCTCAAGGACATGTCACTTCCTTCCTCTTCCCCACTCCACTTTCCAAACCAGCTGCATATACCAACACTTCTCCTTTTGAAGAAAGAGTAGGCATCACAGAAACAAGCCCATAACTTCTTCCATCATTAGCCTGGGTCCCCGTTCTGTCTGGGAGCCTGACCAGCCTTCTTTTGGCAAGGCAGGTCATGGAATAATAAGAGCGAGGAGGAAAGTCTGCCTCCCTGGGAGTCGTGGCTGAGATGGTGAAAGGCAAAAGGCTACTCTTCTCACCGTTGATGGAAAATTACAGCCTTATTTTGCTCTCACTGTTATCATTTATACACCAGTATGACTCTCCTAACTTCTAGTGGCATCCTGGATGGGAACAGCCTTCTTGTCAGCAAGGCAAAAACCATTTAGCTTGTGAAAACACCAGTGGGAATATGTTGTGGTTTTACCAGCAAATGGTCTGGAATGGTTTCCCCATGTTATGGATGGTCTCCAGGCACTGCATGATCATGGTGGCCTCAGGCCAGTTTGCTGAGTAGAAGGATGACCCACCCCTCTTTTATTCCCATTCTCTGTGGAATTTTCCCAGCATGTCTTCCATGATTGGGATTCTGCCCTTGCTTTTATTGAGCTGCAAAAAAGGGCAACAGATCACCCGCACAAGAGAAGCAAGGAGGGAGCAGAACAAAGAAGTCTTCATGGATGCTGTTTGAAATTCCCATGTTGCTAGCTGGGTCTCCTCAGGCTGACCCATGGCGAACACCAGTGTGGTGCCCAAAGTGTGAGATGTCACAATCCACCGCGCAACCAGCCTGTCATCCTGGATGGAGGGATGGGAAACCGAAGGCTGTGCTCAGTTCTCAGCAGTGCTGTTGACAGGCTGGAATAAGCCTCGGGGAATGGCTCTGGATCTCTACCAGGGGCCGGAGAATTTGGATCAGCACAGCAGAATGGGCAAAAAGAGAGATGGGTTGCTCTTATAAGGGCTTCAACATGCGACAGGGACAACAGGTCACCACATCAAAACCTGTCTCAAATCTGTTAGAATATCTCTAAAGGAAGGACTCACAGAGAGCTAGGAGGTCTAGAAAGCTTCCTCCCAGGCAATGCACTGCTTGGATGCGCACATTAGCTGGTTTAGAGGAGACCTACAGCTCTAATGCAGAGACCATACTCTTAACAGCTGTCAAGTGACAATGGCGTAAGACATAGGAGGGGACGGGGTCATAAATGTGGGATTCAGAGTCACAGGATTGCCACAAACTTCAGGGAACAGTGTCACTTTTCCAGGCTTTCTAGGTTTAGTATTTGCTTTTGTGAAGGGTGTGTGCAACTAAAGGTTCGTGGCATGACAGGCAACATGAACCTCTCCTGCCAGTTATTCCTGATACTGGGTTGTGTTATATACTGCTGCTACTTTCATCTTTTCATCCTGTGCTACAAGTTTCCATGGCAGGATTTCAAAACTTGAGAAGACAGAGGCTGCTCTGGTTAATTTTCCATCAAAGACATGTTAGGCAACACCTCTCAGGAGGATGATGGTCATGGCTTTTTATCAATAGCAATAGCACTAGGAACCAT
This sequence comes from Thinocorus orbignyianus, assembly GCA_013400375.1. Lineage (NCBI taxonomy): Eukaryota > Metazoa > Chordata > Aves > Ciconiiformes > Thinocoridae > Thinocorus > Thinocorus orbignyianus. The sequence goes on from VXBW01001858.1 coordinate 300,678, forward strand.
TAATTTGAGGATCCCAGCAAATTCCCCATTTCCTTTGCCATTCCAAAAAGCATCTTCGCTTAACTCAAGCCCTGTGCCGCTTTCCAGCACTGCTGGGTTTTATTCTACTGCTTCTGATATTGCCTGCCTCCCAGAGGTCAAGGTAGCTGAAGGGGTTAAAGCAACCAGCTGGCCAGGAGAATTCAGACATGAAAGACCTGCCTAAACACACGTAGAGAGGCGGCTGGCTGGCACATGACCCGCTGAACAGATCAAACACTGCTGCTAGGAGCCAAGAACAATTTCCAGTACCTGCTGCAGTGTCCATATCTTCCCCAGGCTCCACCTCCCATCCTTCCTTTTATAGCTAAGTCAGAGCAATATCCTCCAACATTATTGAAGTGACACGCACCTGGTTCTGAGTACATGTGCCTCACAAGGTGACAGCTGTTCATGATTAGGCAATGTTTATGCCATTTATGTCCCTGACAGCATTTGAGTCAACAGATCACTTGGTGTGGGTGCATGTGCATCCACTGAAACCAAAGTGCTAGAGCCACAGGGTTGTGAAACAGTGCTTCACCTCACATTGGTGTTAGATCCTTTTCCCTTTCCCCTTCCCCTTCCCTTTCTCCTAACCAAAGATCTGACTTACAGTAAATATTGACAAAGCAGACAAACACTTAGGGGCAGCTGGTTTTCAGAGGCAGCAAAATCGCTGTAAGCTATTGCCTACCTTGCCAACACCACAGCACAAAAGCCCCCAAGGTATTCACTGTTGCTGAGGGTAGATTTGGGATGCTGGGGTAGGCAGCTGTTGAGAGGAGTTGGAGAGTTTGCTTTCCCCCTACTCCAGATGCAGAAAGAGCAGCAAGATGGAATCCTGTCAACCGTTCGTCCCAGCAGTTTGTCCCAGGGAAACAAAATTCATTTTTCCTAGCAGTTTGAGAAGCTTTGAGCTAGTTCTGTGCAGAGGTCCATACAACCCCTTCATCACCCAGTTTCTGAGCATCTGGGCAGCACGAAGATGTGCATGGTTGTCAAAGAAAAGGTGGAACGCCTTGTTATGCTGAAGTTTGGAGAGGTTTATTTTTCCTTTCACTTTTGGTTTGTATCTTTGAAGGATGAGAAAGGGTCTCTGAAGAAGCGACCTCACATTTTGGAGAAGAAAGACACGTGGTGTCTTTCTGTAGAAGCTCACTCCATACATGAGCCTGTGACTGTTCCAGCCAGCTGGAAGAAGGTTCATCTTGCAGTTGAGATTTCCTGAATGCTAGAGAAGTCAAGCTGTCATCCACGATGTTCATCTCAGTGGTAGCTGGTCCTTCAGTTATCCTGGCCCTTGCAGTGGGACAACTTGTAGCTAATGTCTCTGACCTTGAACTTAGCTGAGTACAGTGTGCAAAGCCAGGCAAGAAAGGCAGATCTCAGCTGTCCTGGGGACAGGTTGTCCTGTGGTGGCTCTGCACTGCAATGAGTTCTTAATGGTTTGAAGGATTTAAACTCTGCCACATTGCATAGGATTGATCACTGTGTAATCAAATCATGGTAAGAAATAAGACAGAGCAAACTCTTGCAGCCCAGCCCTCTGTGAGAGCTGGCTCTGCTGGCTGTGATGTGTCTGCCGCCCTACATCAGTCCAATGTCACTGCACACTTTGCTCTCCAAAGGCGGTGGAAATTTTTTCAGTGATTTTGGCTAAAACTCTGAGCTAACTGGAACCTAATAGCTACCCTTTATAGTAATTAGGAGTTGTTCCTTTTCCCTAGGCAGAGACAAGGTATGGTGACATTGAGAAGGAAATCCTGCTGGGGCTGAAGACTGGTCTGAAGGGTGATGGGCTGCAGGGGCTCAATTCTGCCCGAAGCTGCCTGCTTTGCTTGTTGCCACATATGGGAAATGGAAAAACACAAATTGGCTGATTGTGTATTGCTCTCCCCTGCTTGCCCCTTTGGGTCTGGTTCTGGCAGTGTGGTGGGTGAAACTGGAGAAGTGTGATCAGGTTGCTGGAAGGATACTGACAGGGGCCAGAGCTGGCTGCTGGGAGACATGGGCCAGCTCCATTTGTCCTGGCATTACTGAAGTCAATGGGATTTTGGCCATAGTCTTCAACAGGGCTAGGATTTCGCTGAGCATGCCTAAGAAAGCACTGTATCATACAGTTGTGTTGTCTGCCATGACATTTACTGCTCGTGAAGCCAGTGTACCCCCTGTCTCACTTGTCCCCTTGTCTCTGTCTTCATAGCTCTTCACCTGGATTTTTTCCCCTCACCTACTGTATTGTCTCCATCTATCTGTCTGTCTGTCTATCTATGGATCTATTGTTTCTTCTGTTTCTCACTGCTGCTTGCTGCCCTCCCTCGCTGTCTTCTGAGCTTGCTCTCTCACGTACTCTGTGAGGAATGTGCCCACAAGAAGTATTTTTACTTGGCAGCCTGAGCAAGCTTTCTGTTTTAGCCACAGGTACTGAGATAAGCAGCCAATGGTGCTGAGATCTCCAGTGTCACGTTTTAGCTCTTTCCATCTGATAGAGAAGATGACCTCACTGGCTAACTGTGTCAGGGAGGTCTGGTTGCAAGGGCAAAGAAATTAGAGTTAACCTTGAAAGAAGCAGCCCAATGCCTCACATATGTTTTTAGGCTGATTTACCGCAATGTAGGGTTGTTACAGGGTATTCAGGCATTAGTACAAAATAGAGGACAAAGCAGAATCCAGATACTGGGACACCAGAAGATTTTCCCCCTTGGACTTTAGCAATAGGAAGAGGCCGACAAAAGGGTTTCATATGCTTTTGAGGAGTATACTGCTTGGAGCAAGTTGTTTTCTTCTGTTCAAGAAAGTGGAGCTGTCGTCTGTCAGGAGTACAGCTGACATGCTGTTTTGTGGCATCATATCAGGCCACGATGGGCCTAGTGTAAATCAGGATAACTCAGTTCAAGATTGCCATGGAGGGGTTGAAACCTCAGTATAGCGTGCCATGAGCAAGACAAATGTAATGCCGTCTAAGGTTAATTTAATGTCATTATCCCATAGCTAAATGTAAGAAAACACTCCAGGTACAGATGTTAAAGCCTCCTTCTGTACTGAGATTTGAAAAGGCAATGGAGGCAACCTGAGACTCTGCTTTGCATACTATTCCACAACCCTTCCTAGCTTTCCACTTTCAGATGCTGGGAAAGAGCTGCCCTACTCTTCTGAGCAGAACTGTGGTGGCCAACCTATTATAGTGGCACAATGGGGGAGTGATTTGTATGTATCTTGGGCAACGTTTTTTGCCAGCTCATCCATCGTGCCTTGCGCACAACCCATCTGGAGACATTAACTCACTTTTCCCTCTCAGTGAGACACGAAGGAAACTGTGACGTTTTTCCAGTGAGACGTGTGCGTGCGCATACAGAAACCAGGCTAATTCTGGTCTTCGCGGGTGCTAGCTCAGGCTGTGCATCCTTGCACGTAGTAGCAATGGGGTGGATGGGGGTGTGTGCTGAGACAGCCAAACTGCTACGCTCTGACAGCTCTGCTGCACGTGTTAAAATAACATCACCCTGGCTTGTTGTCCCTCCTCTTCCACCCTCTCCCCTCACTCAACAAAAGCCTAAAGGGAACAAGCTCTAGGTATTAAAATAGCTGCTGTCTAGCTTGTTCAGTCTATTTCAGGAGGCTGGTTCCATCTTGACACAGATAGAACACAGAGATGTTGTGGAAACCACAGCCACAAGAGGCCATCGGCCAAAACGAAATGATTTTCCAGTGTATGCCGAGCGGTTCACTCCCCCCACCTCCTCCCTCCATCCCCTCTCCTGGCTTAAAATAACAGCGGGAAGCTGTTTGGCTTTGCTTTGTTGGATTCTTCTGCTTGCTGTGCTTGGTCTGGTGGCATTCAGAGAGGGAAAGCTAGAGGCAGTTTTGTGGTCTCAGGGACTCGTGACCTTCTGGGCTTTTAGGTGAGGCCTCTGGAACCACCAGGGAAATGAGAACCCCACAGATATTTTTTGGGATGTGTTTCCAAGGAGCAAACAATCAGCTGGTGCTACTGCAGTGCAAATAGATGGATTTACCAGCTTAGACCGTGGATTTGGTCTCCTAGCTTGCTTTATATTGACTAGAAAGGCAGTGGACATCTAGAATGAGTTTAGGGCAAATGTGGCTCAAGGGTAGCTAAAATCTGATTAAGCAATCTGCAGGGAAGGACTAATTTTCTCGTTTCTGTGACCCTTCTGTTGCTAAATCAGGGCTTGTGACATGGAGATGCACTGCTTAACACCAGCTGAAGGTTTGGCCCAAAATATCCCTCAGCTGAGGGTCTGGATGACAAGGCTCATATGAAAACACCTTCCCTCAACCACCTCCAACCTGTCTGCTCTGGGCGTCAATGCTTTCTGCATATTCTCAGGTTTGTAGGTCTCCTTCCAGCTCCTGCTTCTCCCTGGAGATACCTGTTTCTCCCTAGAGGACAGCAACTAACAGCAGGCCTATTCCATACATGGCTCAAAATTAGTGGGTAGGTTTAAACTCTGTCTTCCACTTTAAACTGCACTGTAGTTGGTGAATATTTCTAAATACCTCTTTAGGATTTGAAGGTGCTCTTAATCCTTAGTAAGAAGAGTCAGATGCAAAAATATGAACTCTCAAATCTTTATGAAAATACTAACCCTGTTTCCCCAAGAGATGTCAAATTGTGGGTGTGCAAATTACAGTGGGAAACTGCAGACATGAGCTGAGCCTTGGGACCAGATGGCTCAGCACCAGAAGGGTTTGCAGGCAGCTTGGCCTTGGGGAAGAACCTTGCTGCTTGGCAAGTGAGCTCCCAGGGCTTGCTCTCAATGGTACTAAACTCTGAAGTCTAATATCATTCTGTCATCTTATGACCTGAGGTCTTCTGTGTCATTCATTGTAAAGAGAAAATCTGTATTAGCAGTGTTCAGTGGTCACTTCTGCCTTTGTAAGCAGAAATAGTGCACGGATGTAATATTAAACATCAAGCAGCAAAATTTTTGAAGACTCATTTAAAGGTATGTAAGTACAGAAGTTATGAGATCTCTCTGTCAGAGACACCATTTATTTTACGTAATAGCAACACAACTTGAGCTAGGCAAATAGTATATTTTTATTTTTTTTGGTGTTCACTGCTATGCATCAAGAAAGCAGGAAAAAAGTCAGATTTCCTATTTAATGAAATAGATGCTTCAGCATTTGTTTTATGACAAACATGGAAAGTACATTTGAAATACAGAGGTTTTTTTGAATGTAAAAAAATAAAATGTTTACATCTATAAATTGCTTTTGTTGACATTTCTGAGGGGAATGGACTGTTTGACTTTTCCAGGTGGCAACATTCTGGATCGGTTAATTCAGTTTACCAGAATGCTTCCGTCTGGGTCCATTCAGTATTACAAAGAGGATTTGTATGGAAGCACATGACCTGGGTTGAATTGTAGCCCCGTTTCCTCATGTGAACCAGAAGACTGTTGTATTATGGGGAAGAAGTGCAAACACTTAGGAAACAGCGCATCGCAGTATGTAAATGCACTTGAGAGTATTTTGGGCCTGATCAACAACATAACATATAGTCAGTCACGCTGAATTATCTCATTTAAAATATACAGTTTTGATTTTCCTAGTGGAAAACTTTAAGAAAGAAAAAAGGCCCTTGGGAAACAAAATCTGCTGATGTTTGTAGAAAGTCTGTTACCCTTAGAAAGAGATTACAACAGAAATTTCCTCACTAGATTAATGTCCATAGAGTCAATCTGTCTGCCAGTCTATGTATGTATCTATGAATCTATCTATCTATGTATCATCTCTCTATCTATCTTTCTACCTTTCCGTCTTTCTGTATCTTGAGGTTTAATTGTGGTTTAATAATTCTGCACATAAGAACAGTTCGTTCTTAGACTTTGGATCAGGTCTGAACTCACCAGGATGTGTCAAACTATAAAGTATTTGTCATGTCCCTCTCTACAGGCTAATCCACAGATGTGACACAGCTACTATTGTCAGTAGTTGAGTAATTACCTTAATTTGAGCAAAAAGGTCGATGGGACCAAATGTTGCTGTAGCCCTGTGGTTGGGGTATTACACACCAACACACCCACACATGTTATTATCTGCTCAGTGCTCTTTTTTTTTTTTTTCCNGCCGTAAAAATAAAGATGCTGTCTCTGGCTAGAAATGTGAATGGAATAAATTGTAAGTTCCTGAAATGCTACATGGCAAATTAGCCTGTGTAAAAATGCTTTCCACTTACATAGCTTCTAAACACTGCTAGGACAGCCTGCTCTCATCGAGCCAGACATGCGGATCCCTATTTCAGGAAACATGGCACAAGAGGCGTAACCCAGCCAGGGCAAGGCAAAGTCAATAAGGCCGCCTCAATTTGCTTTAGTGAAGGATCTGCCCTGGTGATTTCTCTGTGGGTCTTTCCTCCCTTCATGCCCCCAGTGCACCCCGTGTCCAGCAGAAGCCCTCACTTCCCCATGCTTGCCCATGGTTTTACAAATGTGTTTCTCTTTGCAGAAATGAGGAAAGGGGTGCCTGTAGGGTAGCAGGGAGTTGCTCAGATATGGAGGGTGCTCGGCTGAAGGTGGGAGAATCATCTTCACAATTTATAACATGTGGTTTGGCAGCTGAGTAGGTGTTCAACCAGACCTGCAGCAGAAAGTGGGATGTCTTGGGGACCTCATTGCTGGGTGCTCTTGATGAGAAAAGCATTCTTCTCAAGGAGTGTCTGTGAAACAGGAGCTTCATAGTGAACTATTTCATAGGTATGTGGAACAGATCTTTCTGGAGTGTCTCTTATCTGGCACACAAGGAGGCACAACCCAGTGTTTAGAGCCTAACAGGGGAGAGAAGTCTAGGGTTGGCAGGCTGTTCGCATTCACCATCAGAAGTGAAAAGGGGGATGAGAGAGTCCCACACACATCAGATAACAGCTCTGGCTGCCAAGGTAACAATCGCAACGAGATCCCTCCCAATTGCCACCAGAGAAGCTTGCAGGCACCATCCCACCCATTGCTTCCTTGCTGTATAAACTGCCTTTCTTCAGGCCAGCCTCAGGAGAACTGAGCATGGCAGAGGCTCTGTTTTCATGGAGTTGAGGCTTCTCCAACTCAGCCTGCTTTCTCATTAGACACTGGCTGCTACAATGTGCTGGGATGTCCCTCTCCTGAGGGTTTGATTAGCTGGTGCCCATGATGAGAGCATCTCGATGCCAGTGGAATGGGTCCTTATGGGGTGGAACAGGGCAGCAGATGATCCTATTTCCAGAGGGGGAATAGGAGTGCAGCAGTTGAAATTGTTTCCTATGTGTCACAGAGGAAATGTGTGTCTCAGTGTCATACAGGGCCTCTGCAATGGGAATTAAGCACTTATCTTCCCCGTACTGGTCTGCTGACTTCTCCATAAGACACTCCTCCAGACCCTGCCTGGGCCATGACACATCTTGCCTGCTTTTCTGCCTTTCTTCCCTCATCACTGGATGCACTGGTGTTCTGTGCCTTCAGCTGTGGAAGACAAAAATGCAGAGAGTCCTAGTACTATTAGATTCCTTTTCTAAAGAAGCCTCTTTAGAAAGTAATTTATGTGATAGCAAAAGCAGTTTGTTTCAAATGCTAAGGACACCTGGCAGACTCCAGTACAGGTGGTGATAGCAGACTCTGTCTGAGCGGGCTTCTCTCAGTGGCAGCAGCAACAGCAAAGCCACAACCTTAAGGCAGCAAGTGTTCAATGGAGGCCAGGTTCCTACAGGGGAAGGAAGGCAGTCTCTTTCCAGCCTGCAAACGCTACTCTGCATGCCCAAACTGGCTCACCAAAAGCTGGCCACAGGCTGCTGCTCTCAGACCTCCTACTGTAGTGTAGGTGCAACGCAAGCCTATGCTTTCTGGGCTACCCCTAGCTCTGGCCATACTGCTCAGGTGGGAGATGTTTACCAAGTGCTGATCTCTGCTGAAGTCATTGCTCAAATACCTGGGCAGATACTGGATCTGTATGAGACACTCCCTGAACCTATGTGGGTGATGGTTGAGACGTTCCTGTTGCGTGGCCCTGCTTGTTACCATCTTGTTATCGACGGTTCAACAGTGAATCCTTTGTTATCTTTCAAAATAAATATTTCTCTTGGATTTAAATCTATGCTGGAAAGTCTGTGTCTTTCCCAGTCAGAGGAGGCACCTGACAGCCTACCATATGTTGTGAAACTGACCCTTTTGCTATGGCTGCTTCCATGGTTTGAAAAGGCTAAATCTCCTCCTTCATTGCTCAGTCACAGTGGCTGTGTCTGCCATTCGACATTTATTTAGGACATCGATCTGTTGGAAGGGGTTCAGCAGAGGGCCATGAAGATGATCAGAGGGATGGAGCACCTCTTCTGTGAAGACAGGCTGAGAGAGCTGGGGCTGTTCAGCCTGGAGAAGAGAAGGCTCCGGGGAGACCTTATAGAAGCCTTTCAGTATCTGAAGGGAGCCTACAGGAGACCTGGAGAGGGACTCTGTCAGGAAGTGTAGTGACAGTACAAGGGGTAATGGTTTTAAACTGGAAGAGGGGAGATTTAGATTGGATGCTAGGAAGAAATTCTTTACTGAGGGTGGTGAGACACTGGAACAGGTTGCCCAGAGAAGTTGTGGATGCTCCATCCCTGGAAATGTTCAAGGCCAGGCTGGATGGGGCTTTGAGCAACCTGTACTAGTGGGAGGTGTCCCTGCCCATAGCAACCCATGGCAGGGGGGCTGGAACTCAATGATTTTTGAGGTCCCTTCCAACTCTAACAATTCTGTATTTTATGATTTACACTTCCATGAAATGAAAGGTCTATGTAGAAGTGAGGGTGCAAAGCAGGAAATAGGACTCCACTTCAGAAATAAATCAGTTTACATTGACAGTTTTAATTCTTTGTGGTGCCTTCTGTGTTCATATGAGTCTGCTTGAGGTAGGGTCGCACTGAGTACAGATGGGAAAACTGCACCCATCTTAAGTTTCCACCAAAGGTGGAAGGTTTCCACTGCGCCCACCTTATCTCAGGGAAGAAAAGCCCACAATAATGCTCTTTGCCACACACAAAAATGTTTTCATCACAGACTTTCTCTTTTTATTCCCCAGACAGTGTTTACTAAGCCGGGCTTGTTTTACAGGGTAGCTTCAGTTCCATTTCTTCCCTGCACATGATTATACTTGCAATCACCAGGTATAAAGGCATGGTCATGGACAAGGTAAGAGCAGAGAGACATTCTCTTTGGGCAATCTCAGAAGCTGCTCATGGATGAGTGCTGAGGTTCTGTGAAATCACAATGTGCCAACAGCACACAAAGCAGTTGCTATTTTACAATATATGAACGTGACTGCTCAGTAACTGGAATTTGTTTGGGCTCCCCACACTGTGTTACTGTGTGAAATGTTGTTATCTGGCAATGACATTCATCTGACTACACACACCCTTCATGTTCAGTAACTGGCTCCAAAGAAGGAAGAGTTGGTTTATTTTAGTATGTCGTGGTGAATGTTTCATCTCTCGTCCCAAGGGAACCTGGTGCTCATGTTTAAAAATGTCCTCATGTGGCATCTGCTCCCTGACAGGTCTTAGAGGTCGCACAGGAAATAGCAGAAGCTGTGTTTGATGTGGCAGTGGTTAATGCCCATGAAGTTTATGAGAGCAAAATCTCTGCTTCCCAGTACAAGGCACAGGTGCATAGTCTGTGTAACGCAGGTGGAGAAGTCATCCCAAGCAGCAGAACCCTTCTGTGGCAGTGGTGACATACATACCCATTGCATTACCTGCATTCAGTAGCCTAAGCAGGCATGTGGTGATACTGGGCTTGGGAAGTGGAGCTTGTGTAAGGGTAACTGTTGTGAGCCTGCTGTGCTGGAGGAACATGTTGCAGCATAGTACCTTGATGCTCTGGATTGCAGAGTGTACTTTTGACTATAGAGAGGCTCTGGACCTCTGGTTCCTTGGCTCCCTGAGCCCCTGTGACACTAAGGAGAACATCTCTACCTCTGCAGGCCCTATAGCTCCATCCTTCCTAGGGGATGTGAACCAGCACCCCCTCAGCAGTCAGACTGCATTGACCCCAGGTCTTATGTGCACTGTGATCGATGGTGGGTGGAGGCAGCACCTTCACAAGCAGCCATACTTGGGAAGAAAAGTAGTGAGCTGGCTTTGGAAGAGCTTCTGTAGACACCTTTTTCCAGGAAGTAGCTGCAGTCCTTGAGTAGACCATCTGAGTCATGGGCTCATTTCTGGAGGGAAGTGCTCCTCAGCAGGAATTAGGTGATCAGATTAGGTGATCAGATGCCCATGCATAATAAAATGTTTTCATAGGCACACTTCAGCTGCGAGCTGAAGTAGAGGCAAGATGTGGCTGTGCTGTGGGTTGAGACCTAGGACCAGGGTCTTGCTGTTGAAATCTGCATTTCCAATGAGGCCTGAAGGGCCAAAGTACGTTATACTGAGCCTCAGCTCTCTTTGAAGGGAGATGGGCACCTCCAGAGAGTGTCTGATTCAGATTCAAATTCCTTGTGGCAGTGCCTGTCTCACTCCACATCTGGGTGACTGACCTGTTAAATGCTTCTGTTAAGCGCCTACGATCAGATGGATGTAATGTCTCACTGAGCAGTGGTGGGACTTGGGCTCCTAAGTCACTTGCACACTTTTGAAAATTTTTTCCTTCATTGGAAGGGGGTATCACTCAGAGATCAGGACTGAGTATGCTGAACTGATAAGGTATCAAGCACAGGAGGGAGGGGGTATATCGTCATTAACCAAACACAGCGCGTAGCGCTTGAACAAAGTGACGCTGGTTTCCTTCTCTGTGCCTTAGAAGTGTGAAATCTATCTGAGGAAGGCGCCACTCACACTGCCTGTTTCTATGCCTGTTTTTCTGCAATGAATCTGAGCAGAAGGAGTCTTGAGGAAAGCAAAAAATACCATGCAGTGTGGTGAGAAAATTGTTGGAACCTGCTGTTCACTGTGCATTACATCCTGAACCTCCCTCCTGCGCTGTCTTACCCTGGTATGGGCTGCTGTGAGTAGTGGAGCACAACACAAGTTTAGTGAAAAGGGATGGGAACCTTGCCATGGGCTTTTGGCTGGCTGAACTGCTGAGCTACCAAATATAGGACCACGCTTTCACGTTTGGGGCTCATTTACCAGTGTTGGGCTCATCTTCTGTGACTGCTCATGAGAACCTCTCTTCTTTGTTCTTTCACATGTCACAATTCTCTGAGTCTTCCTCATGGCAATGACCCAGTGTTCTGGGTTTTCCTGCAAAGGTGCAAGTGTAATTTAGATGGCTTGCCTTTAAGATGTAAAAATGGGCAGGTAAATTAATAAAAGCCAATTCCATATGAGCAGGACACAAATGTTTTCTCTTGTAGAAACAAGCTGACATAGTACTTTCTTAGTCACCAGCCCTTGGGAGAGGCAGCAAATCTAATGACAGTCACTAATGCCAAATATCTGTGCCTTTTTTATCATGCTTATCACGGGTGCTCTGCATGTGTCCACCCAGAAGCCAGCTACATCTCCTGCTGATGGTCTGGTGGATGAGGTGCTGTCTTCCCCTGCTTCGGCCAACTGAACGGTCGAGCTACCAGACATGACTCTGCAATGACGTATCCCAGAATTGCTGTTTTTCTAGTGCAAAGGCTTTTATCCTTCTCTGGGGACAAATCTATCCAGGGATATAACAATATGGGGCTACTGGTTTGACATTTCCTTTCTTGATTTGGAAGGATGGTCTCTTTACATCCCTTCAAGTGTTACTGGTGAATTCCTCCTCAAGTGTCTTTTTATGGCAATTTTGCCATCTGCCTGTAAAGGAGAGGATGTTGGCAGTTCTGAAGTGAGGTCTTGCCTCTCTGTTTTGCAATTCAGAGTTGTATTTTGATGGTTAGCTTTACACAAAAATCCTCTTTTTGATGTGAAGCATGTTCAGTCTGAGAACGGGCACGCGTGTGTGCACTGTACAATCCATGGAGCGTTACTGTGCACATCAATTATGCTCACAGACCTACAGACTGTCAGCTGCTATTTTTTTATTTTTTTATTTTCCACACATGTGACTGACCCTTGGATAGATAGTCCTGTGACTAATCTGTGCCAGGAACATCTTGATGGACTTCCTGATCTCATGTGCTCTGTAAACTACCTGGGCTTCCTGACTGACAAGGAAGTACATGTCTCATAAGATACAATGCTCAGTGCTATTGCACTTTCTTATTTGCACCATGATTTTATCTGGCAACATCCCAAGTCCTTACTCAATATTTTTCTTAGCCTTTATTCAGGCCAAACCCCCACTAGGTTGTTACTAGCATGACCCTGTTGGTAAATTTGACATGAGAGGTACTGCTGTTGTGCGAATGCCATCTATATATTAGGGGCAGTGATGGGTAAAGTCAGCCAGAACTTTGTTCTATTCTGCTTTTTGAAATATTTTTTTTTCCTGGTAATTGCTCATAACATTGCAAGTCACTATTGTGCTTAAAATTTTCCATGCTTCAGCATGAATAATTAATTAATTAATTTATTTTAAAAAAACGTTTTGGCTAAAAATGATTAATCGGTTTCTGAGAATAAGTTTAGGAAAATGACACTGCTTTGCCCAGTAATAATCTTTCCTTTTTTACGGTATTTTCACTGAGTACTTTGGAGGAGGGCCTTGACATTTTCCCAGGAAGGGTACACTGTGTTACTGGTTGCTACCCTCATTAAAAAATGACCCAGAGCTAACCAGGCTTTAAGCTCAAAAAAGCTGTAGTGTCCACCTGCTTGGCAAAGGTTGTTAAGAGTTTGGCTGCTAAATTCTTCCAGGGCTCTGCCTCCATCAGCTTAGCTCCAGCCCCTCCCAGAGCTTTCACCAGCCCTAGGGCGCAGGAGAGCCTGTACTGCTGTCTCAGGGAACCCTCCTCGCTGAGCAAGGCTTTCTCTGCAGTTGCAGCATTGGTCCTTGAGCCTCAGGCATGTGGGAACTTGTGGAGAGTCTGTTTTCCATGTCATCATCACAACTAGATGTGACTTCAGATGATGTAGGGGACGAGCATCCCGAGTGTTAATGTAGAAAGGTAGGCAATCGGAGGAGTGAAGAAGAATTAAGGGGCTGGTTGGTGAAGGCTACAAGGAGGACAGTGGGGAGGGGTGGAGGAAAGAAATCAGAAGCTGATGAGAAGGGAAGTGGGAAGAGAGGGAAGATCACAGACAGGAACCAGGAATGACAAGCAGAAAAGGACGGTGAAAATGAGGAACTGGTGGAGGTGAGGGAGACATGAGAAGAAAAGGTGACCGGAACAGAGTAATTAATGGTCCCAGAGGAAAAAGACAGTTCCCCAGTCTTGAGCACAACAGGGGATGCCTGAGCTCCTCTGTCCCAGGTAGCTGGAAAACCAATGGCAAAGCAGATGTCTTGTTGGTGTCTTGGAAGGCCCTTCCAGGTCATCAGCTCCATCCTCTTGTCCCAGTAGCCTAAACCAGATGACCAACGTGTTTCACTACCTCTCGAAGCATCCCCACGCACTATAGACCACAGCTTCCCAAAAAGGCAGTCTAGCCCCAACTGCCTAGCGCCAACTGTCCCTCACTACAGCCTCATTCCATTTCTCTTTTCCTATCCAGGGGGGAGTGAGAATGGTTTATTTCGTTCTTCTCTGTGGCAGACTTTTGCACATGCAAAGAGGACAATCTTGTCTCCCGTCAGTTCTGTCTCCCAAAGCCTGAACAGCTCATCTCTTCTGGATGTGTATCTTTTAATCTCTTCCTTTCCCCTCTTGTTTCTTTTCATTTTCTGACGTATAGATCTCCATTCCCCATGGACCAGATACCAGCTCAGCCTGTCCAGGAGCTGAGGAGAGAAGAGAGGTCACCTGGACTCATCCTGCTTCTCCATCACACTCCATGCAAAATTTTCACTTTCAGGGAATATTAGGAAGTTGTTGGCTTGCAATTAGACACGCATTATCACAGTTATCGAGTCATCGGGTAGCATCTGTGATTTGAGTCACGTTAGCTCTGTGTGAGGTAATATGAGCAGGTTAAAGTCTCTGACTCACAGGCGGGAAGGGATTACCATAGCAGAGTTCACGCCCCTGCTTGCTTCTGTGCTGCTTTCCCACTCCCACCACAGGGACAGCCCTGCTGCACTGCTGGTGAACTACTGCTGTGTACAGCCCATGCCACTTCATCCTCCTTCACTGGGCTGGAGGCTGAAGATGCTACCTGAGCTGCTGGGCCATGCCTGCTCAGAGACGGAAAGCACTGAGAGGCTGCAGAAAACCACTGATGGATGGCAAGAAGCAGCCATCCCAAAAAAGGCTCAAAGGCAGGGTCTTTACATGCAGTCAACAGTTTTTGGGGTCACCCACTGAGGGTGGGTAGATCTGCCCACTAACTATAGCGGTGTCATCAGGCAGTAATTTCACAGTGTAGGGATCTCAGGTGTCATGG